>JALHLI010000179.1:0-38634 GCA_023349425.1 Anthopleura sola | reverse complement strand
AAAAACCTCGTTTTGAGGTCCAAAATGGCCATTTTTTCAGTTTTTCGGCCGAAAAATTTTTTCCTTCAGCAAAATCCTGGTTTTTTTTCGCCAAAAACTTTCGTTTTTATCACCTCAGGTATTTTCATGAGCAAAAAGTGGGGGTTTGAGCCACACAGCCATGCCGTCAGCGAAAAACCTCGTTTGAGGTCCAAAATGGCCATTTTTTCAGTTTTTCGGCCCAAAATTTTTTCCTCCCACAAAACCCTGGTTTTTTTTTGCCAAAAACTTTCGTTTTTATCACCTGAGGTATTTTCATGAGCAAAAAGTGGGGGTTTGAGCCACACAGCCATGCCGTCAGCGAAAAACCTCGTTTTGATGTCCAAAATGGCCCATTTTTTCAGTTTTTCGGCCCAAAAATTTTTTCCTTCACCAATACCCTGTTTTTTTTTTTGCCAAAAACTTTCGTTCTTATCACCTGAGGTATTTTTATGAGCAAAAAGTGGTGGTTTGAGCCACACAGCCATGCCGTCAGCGAAAAACCTCGTTTTGAGGTCCAAAATGGCCATTTTTTCAGTTTTTCGGCCGAAAAATTTTTTCCTTCAGCAAAATCCTGGTTTTTTTCGCCAAAAACTTTCGTTTTTATCACCTCAGGTATTTTCATGAGCAAAAAGTGGGGGTTTGAGCCACACAGCCATGCCGACAGCGAAAAACCTCGTTTTGAGGTCCAAAATGGCCATTTTTTCAGTTTTTCGGCCCCAAAAATTTTTTCCTCCCACAAAACCCTGGTTTTTTTTGCCAAAAACTTTCGTTTTTATCACCTCAGGTATTTTCATGAGCAAAAAGTGGGGGTTTGAGCCACACAGCCATGCCGTCAGCGAAAAACCTCGTTTTGAGGTCCGAAATGACCATTTTTTCAGTTTTTCGGCCCAAAAATTTTTTTTCTTCAGCAAAACCCTGGTTTTTTTTCGCCAAAAACTTTCGTTCTTATCACCTGAGGTATTTTGATGAGCAAAAAGTGGGGGGTTTGAGCAACGCAGCCATGCCGTCAGCGAAAAACCTCGTTTTGAGGTCCAAAATGGCCATTTTTTCAGTTTTTTCGGCTCAAAAATTTTTTCCTTCAGCAAAACCCTGGTTTTTTTTCGCCAAAAACTTTCGTTTTTATCACCTCAGGTATTTTCATGAGCAAAAAGTGGGGGTTTGAGCCACACAGCCATGCTGACAGCGAAAAACCTCGTTTTGAGGTCCAAAATGGCCATTTTTTCAGTTTTTTGGCTTAAAAAATTTTTTCCTCCCACAAAACCCTGGGTTTTTTTGCCAAAAACTTTCGTTTTTATCACCTGAGGTATTTTCATGAGCAAAAAGTGGGGGTTTAAGCCACACAGCCATGCCGTCAGCGAAAAACCTCGTTTTGAGGTCCGAAATGGCCATTTTTTCAGTTTTTTCGGCCCAAAAATTTTTTCCTTCAGCAAAACCCTGGGTTTTTTTCGCCAAAAACTTTCGTTCTTATCACCTGAGGTATTTTTTATGAGCAAAAAGTGGGGGTTTGAGCCACACAGCCATGCCGTCAGCGAAAAACCTCGTTTTGATGTCCAAAATGGCCATTTTTTCAGTTTTTCGGCCCAAAAATTTTTTCCTTCACCAAAACCCTGTTTTTTTTTTAACAAAAACTTTCGTTTTTATCACCTGAGGTATTTTTATGAGCAAAAAGTGGGGTTTTGAGCCACACAGCCATGCCGTCAGCGAAAAACCTCGTTTTGATGTCCAAAATGGCCATTTTTTCAGTTTTTCGGCCCCAAAAATTTTTTCCTTCAACAAAACCCTGTTTTTTTTTTGCCAAAAACTTTCGTTCTTATCACGTGAGGTATTTTTATGAGCAAAAAGTGGGGGTTTGAGCCACACAGCCATGCCGTCAGCGAAAAAACCTCGTTTTGAGGTCCAAAATGGCCATTTTTTCAGTTTTTCGGCCCAAAAATTTTTTCCTTCAGCAAATCCTGGTTTTTTTTCGCCAAAAACTTTCGTTCTTATCACCTGAGGTATTTTCATGAGTAAAAAGTGGGGGTTTGAGCCACACAGCCATGCCGTCAGCGAAAAACCTCGTTTTGAGGTCCAAAATGGCCATTTTTTCAGTTTTTCGGCCCAAAAATTTTTTCCTTCAGCAAAACCCTGGTTTTTTTTCGCCAAAAACTTTCGTTTTTATCACCTCAGGTATTTTCATGAGCAAAAAGTGGGGGTTTGAGCCACACAGCCATGCCGACAGCGAAAAACCTCGTTTTGAGGTCCAAAATGGCCATTTTTTCAGTTTTTCGGCCCAAAAATTTTTCCTCCCACAAAACTCTGGTTTTTTTTTGCCAAAAACTTTCGTTTTTATCACCTGAGGTATTTTCATGAGCAAAAAAGTGGGGGTTTGAGCCACACAGCCATGCCGTCAGCGAAAAACCTCGTTTTGAGGTCCGAAATGGCCATTTTTCAGTTTTTCGGCCCAAAATTTTTTCCTTCAGCAAAACCCTGATTTTTTCGCCAAAAACTTTCGTTCTTATCACCTGAGGTATTTTGATGAGCAAAAAGTGGGGGTTTGAGCAACACAGCCATGCCGTCAGCGAAAAACCTCGTTTTTGAGGTCCAAAATGGCCATTTTTTCAGTTTTTCGGCCCAAAAATTTTTTCCTTCGGCAAAACCCTGGTTTTTTTTCGCTAAAAACTTTCGTTCTTATCACCTGAGGTATTTTTATGAGCAAAAAGTGGGGGTTTGAGCCACACAGCCATGCCGTCACCGAAAAACCTCGTTTTGATGTCCAAAATGGCCATTTTTTCAGTTTTTCGGCCCAAAAATTTTTTCCTTCACCAATACCCTGTTTTTTTTTTTGCCAAAAACTTTCGTTCTTATCACCTGAGGTATTTTTATGAGCAAAAAGTGGTGGTTTGAGCCACACAGCCATGCCGTCAGCGAAAACCTCGTTTTGAGGTCCAAAATGGCCATTTTTTCAGTTTTTCGGCCGAAAAATTTTTTCCTTCAGCAAAATCCTGGTTTTTTTTCGCCAAAAACTTTCGTTTTTATCACCTCAGGTATTTTCATGAGCAAAAAGTGGGGGTTTGAGCCACACAGCCATGCCGACAGCGAAAAACCTCGTTTTGAGGTCCAAAATGGCCATTTTTTCAGTTTTTCGGCCCAAAAATTTTTTCCTCCCACAAAACCCTGGTTTTTTTTGCCAAAAACTTTCGTTTTTATCACCTGAGGTATTTTCATGAGAAAAAAGTGGGGGTTTGAGCCACACAGCCATGCCGTCAGCGAAAAACCTCGTTTTGAGGTCCGAAATGACCATTTTTTCAGTTTTTCGGCCCAAAAATTTTTTTCTTCAGCAAAACCCTGGTTTTTTTTCGCCAAAAACTTCGTTCTTATCACCTGAGGTATTTTGATGAGCAAAAAGTGGGGGGTTTGAGCAACGCAGCCATGCCGTCAGCGAAAAACCTCGTTTTGAGGTCCAAAATGGCCATTTTTTCAGTTTTTTCGGCTCAAAAATTTTTTCCTTCAGCAAAACCCTGGTTTTTTTTCGCCAAAAACTTTCGTTTTTATCACCTCAGGTATTTTCATGAGCAAAAAGTGGGGGTTTGAGCCACACAGCCATGCTGACAGCGAAAAACCTCGTTTTGAGGTCCAAAATGGCCATTTTTTCAGTTTTTTGGCCCAAAAATTTTTTCCTCCCACAAAACCCTGGGTTTTTTTGCCAAAAACTTTCGTTTTATCACCTGAGGTATTTTCATGAGCAAAAAGTGGGGGTTTTAAGCCACACAGCCATGCCGTCAGCGAAAAAACCTCGTTTTGAGGTCCGAAATGGCCATTTTTTCAGTTTTTCGGCCAAAAATTTTTTCCTTCAGCAAAACCCTGGGTTTTTTTCGCCAAAAACTTTCGTTCTTATCACCTGAGGTATTTTTATGAGCAAAAAGTGGGGGGTTTGAGCCACACAGCCATGCCGTCAGCGAAAAAACCTCGTTTTGATGTCCAAAATGGCCATTTTTTCAGTTTTTCGGCCCAAAAATTTTTTCCTTCACCAAAACCCTGTTTTTTTTTTACCAAAAACTTTCGTTTTTATCACCTGAGGTATTTTTATGAGCAAAAAGTGGGGTTTTGAGCCACACAGCCATGCCGTCAGCGAAAACCTCGTTTTGATGTCCAAAATGGCCATTTTTTCAGTTTTTCGGCCCAAAAATTTTTTCCTTCAACAAAACCCTGTTTTTTTTTTGCCAAAAACTTTCGTTCTTATCACGTGAGGTATTTTTATGAGCAAAAAGTGGGGGTTTGAGCCACACAGCCATGCCGTCAGCGAAAAACCTCGTTTTGAGGTCCAAAATGGCCATTTTTTCAGTTTTTCGGCCCAAAAATTTTTTCTTCAGCAAAATCCTGGTTTTTTTTCGCCAAAAACTTTCGTTCTTATCACCTGAGGTATTTTCATGAGCAAAAAGTGGGGGTTTGAGCCACACAGCCATGCCGTCAGCGAAAAACCTCGTTTTGAGGTCCGAAATGGCCATTTTTTCAGTTTTTCGGCCCAAAAATTTTTTCCTTCAGCAAAAGCCTGGTTTTTTTTCGCCAAAACTTTCGTTCTTATCACCTGAGGTATTTTGATGGGCAAAAAGTGGGGGTTTGAGCAACACAGCCATGCCGTCAGCGAAAAACCTCGTTTTGAGGTCCAAAATGGCCATTTTTTTCAGTTTTTCGGCCCAAAAATTTTTTCCTTCAGCAAAACCCTGGTTTTATTTCGCCAAAAACTTTCGTTCTGATCACCTGAGGTATTTTTATGAGCAAAAAGTGGGGGTTTGAGCCACACAGCCATGCCGTCAGCGAAAAACCTCGTTTTGAGGTCCAAAATGGCCATTTCTTCAGTTTTTCGGCCCAAAAATTTTTTCCTTCACCAAAACCCTGTTTTTTTTTCGCCAAAAACTTTCGTTCTTATCACCTGAGTTATTTTTATGAGCAAAAAGTGGGGGTTTGAGCCACACATCCATGCCGTCAGCGAAAAACCTCGTTTTGAGATCAAAAATGGCCATTTTTTTAATTTTTCGGCCCAAAAATTTTTTTCCTTCAGCAAAACCCTTATTTTTTTTCACCGAAAACCTTCGTTTTTATCACCTGAGTTATTTTCATGAGCAAAAAGTGGGGGTTTGAGCCACACAGCCATGCCGTCAGCGAAAAACCTCGTTTTGATGTCCAAAATGGCCATTTTTTCAGTTTTTCGGGCCAAAAATTTTTTCCTTCAGCAAAACCCTGGTTTTTTTTCGGCAAAAACTTTCGTTTTTATCACCTCAGGTATTTTTATGAGCAAAACGTGGGGGTTTGAGCCACACAGCCATGCCGTCAGCGAAAAACCTCGTTTTGAGGTCCGAAATGACCATTTTTTCAGTTTTTCGGCCCAAAAATTTTTTTCTTCAGCAAAACCCTGTTTTTTTTTTGCCAAAAACTTTCGTTCTTATCACCTGAGGTATTTTGATGAGCAAAAAGTGGGGGTTTGAGCAACACAGCCATGCCGTCAGCGAAAAACCTCGTTTTGAGGTCCAAAATGGCCATTTTTTCAGTTTTTCGGCTCAAAAATTTTTTCCTTCAGCAAAACCCTGGTTTTTTTTCGCGAAAAACTTTCGTTTTTATCACCTGAGGTATTTTCATGAGCAAAAAGTGGGGGTTTGAGCCACACAGCCATGCTGTCAGCGTAAAACCTCGTTTTGAGGTCCGAAATGGCCATTTTTTTCAGTTTTTCGGCCCAAAAATTTTTTCCTCCACCAAAACCCTGGTTTTTTTTCGCCAAAAACTTTCGTGTTTATCACCTGAGGTATTTTGATGAGCAAAAAGTGGGGGTTTGAGCAACACAGCCATGCCGTCAGCGAAAAACCTCGTTTTTGAGGTCCAAAATGGCCATTTTTTCAGTTTTTGGCCCAAAAATTTTTTCCTCCCACAAAACCCTGGTTTTTTTTGCCAAAAACTTTCGTTTTTATCACCTGAGGTATTTTCATGAGCAAAAAGTGGGGGTTTGAGCCACACAGCCATGCCGTCAGCGAAAAACCTCGTTTTGAGGTCCGAAATGGCCATTTTTTTCAGTTTTTGGGCCCAAAAATTTTTTCCTTCAGCAAAACCCTGGTTTTTTTTCGCCAAAAACTTTCGTTCTTATCACCTGAGGTATTTTGATGAGCAAAAAGTGGGGGTTTGAGCAACACAGCCATGCCGTCAGCGAAAAACCTCGTTTTGAGGTCCAAAATGGCCATTTTTTCAGTTTTTCGGCCCAAAAATTTTTTCCATCAGCAAAACCCTGGTTTTATTTCGCCAAAAACTTTCGTTCTTATCACCTGAGGTATTTTTATGATTTTTATGAGCAAAAAGTGGGGGTTTGAGCCACACAGCCATGCCGTCAGCGAAAAACCTCGTTTTGATGTCCAAAATTGCCATTTTTTTCAGTTTTTCCGCCCAAAAATATTTTTTGCTTCAGCAAAACCCTGGTTTTTTTTCGCCAAAAACTTTCGTTTTTATCACCTGAGGTATTTTCATGAGCAAAAAGTGGGGGTTTGAGCCACACAGCCATGCCGTCAGCGAAAAACCTCGTTTTGAGGTCCGAAATGGCCATTTTTTTTCAGTTTTTCGGCCCAAAAATTTTTTCCTCCAGCAAAACCCTGGTTTTTCTTCGCCAAAAACTTTCGTTTTTATCACCTGAGGTATTTTGATGAGCAAAAAGTGGGGGTTTGAGCAACACAGCCATGCCGTCAGCGAAAAGCCTCGTTTTGAGGTCCGAAATGGCCATTTTTTTCAGTTTTTCGGCCCAAAAATTTTTTCCTTCAGCAAAACCCTGGTTTTTTTTTCGCCAAAAACTTTCGTTTTTATCACCTCAGGTATTTTCATGAGCAAAACGTGGGGGTTTGAGCCACACAGCCATGCCGTCAGCGAAAAACCTCGTTTTGAGGTCCAAAATGGCCATTTTTTCAGTTTTTCCGCCCAAAAATATTTTTTGCTTCAGCAAAACCCTGGTTTTTTTTCGCCAAAAACTTTCGTTTTTATCACCTGAGGTATTTTGATGAGCAAAAAGTGGGGGTTTGAGCAACACAGCCATGCCGTCAGCGAAAAACCTCGTTTTGAGGTCCAAAATGGCCATTTTTTCATTTTATCGGCCCAAAAATTTTTTCCTCCCACAAAACCCTGTTTTTTTTTGCCAAAAACTTTCGTTTTTATCACCTGAGGTATTTTCATGAGCAAAAAGTGGGGGTTTGAGCCACACACCCATGCCGTCAGCGAAAAACCTCGTTTTGAGGTCCGAAATGGCCATTTTTTCAGTTTTTCGGCCAAAAATTTTTTCCTTCAGCAAAACCCTGGTTTTTTTTCGCCAAAAACTTTCGTTCTTATCACCTGAGGTATTTTGATGAGAAAAAAGGGGGGGTTTGAGCAACACAGCCATGCCGTCAGCGAAAAACCTCGTTTTGAGGTCCGAAATGGCCATTTTTTCAGTTTTTCGGCCCAAAAATTTTTTCCTTCAGCAAAACCCTGGTTTTTTTTTCGCCAAAAACTTTCGTTTTTATCACTTCAGGTATTTTCATGAGCAAAACGTGGGGGTTTGAGCCACACAGCCATGCCGTCAGCGAAAAACCTCGTTTTGAGGTCCAAAATGGCCATTTTTTCAGTTTTTCCGCCCAAAAATATTTTTTGCTTCAGCAAAACCCTGGTTTTTTTTCACCAAAAACTTTCGTTTTTATCACCTGAGGTATTTTCATGAGCAAAAAGTGGGGGTTTGAGCCACACAGCCATGCCGTCAGCGAAAAACCTCGTTTTGAGGTCCAAAATTGGCGTTTTTTTCAGTTTTTCGGCCGAAAAATTTTTTCCTTCAGCAAAACCCTGGTTTTTTTTCGCCAAAAACTTTCGTTTTTATCACCTGAGGTATTTTCAGGAGCAAAAAGTGGGGGTTTGAGCCACACAGCTATGCCGTCAGCGAAAAACCTCGTTTTGAGGTCCAAAATGGCCATTTTTTTCAGTTTTTCGACCCAAAAATTTTTTCCTCCAGCAAACCCCTGGTTTTTCTTCATCAAAAACTTTCGTTTTTCTCACCTGAGGTATTTTGATAAGCAAAAAGTGGGGGTTTGAGCAACACAGCCATGCCGTCAGCGAAAAACCTCGTTTTGAGGTCCGAAATGGCCATTTTTTTTAAGTTTTTCGGCCCAAAAATTTTTTCCTTCAGCAAAACCCTGGTTTTTTTTTCGCCAAAAACTTTCGTTTTTATCACCTCAGGTATTTTCATGAGCAAAACGTGGGGGTTTGAGCCACACAGCCATGCCGTCAGCGAAAAACCTCGTTTTGAGGTCCAAAATGGCCATTTTTTCAGTTTTTCCGCCCAAAAATATTTTTTGCTTCAGCAAAACCCTGGTTTTTTTTCGCCAAAAACTTTCGTTTTTATCACCTGAGGTATTTTCATGAGCAAAAAGTGGGGGTTTGAGCCACACAGCCATGCCGTCAGCGAAAAACCTCGTTTTGAGGTCCAAAATGGCCATTTTTTTCAGTTTTTCGGCCCAAAAATTTTTTCCTCCAGCAAAACCCTGGTTTTTTTTTCGCCAAAAACTTTCGTTCTTATCACCTGAGGTATTTTGATGAGCAAAAAGTGGGGGTTTGAGCAACACAGCCATGCCGTCAGCGAAAAACCTCGTTTTGAGGTCCAAAATGGCCATTTTTTCAGTTTTTCGGCCCAAAAATTTTTTCCTCCCACAAAACCCTGGTTTTTTTTGCCAAAAACTTTTGTTTTTATCACCTGAGGTATTTTCATGAGCAAAAAGTGGGGGTTTGAGCCACACAGCCATGCCGTCAGCGAAAAACCTCGTTTTGAGGTCCGAAATGGCCATTTTTTCAGTTTTTCGGCCAAAAATTTTTTCCTTCAGCAAAACCCTGGTTTTTTTTCGCCAAAAACTTTCGTTCTTATCACCTGAGGTATTTTGATGAGCAAAAAGTGGGGGTTTGAGCAACACAGCCATGCCGTCAGCGAAAAACCTCGTTTTGAGTTCCGAAATGGCCATTTTTTCAGTTTTTCGGCCCAAAAATTTTTTCCTTCAGCAAAACCCTGGTTTTTTTTTCGCCAAAAACTTTCGTTTTTATCACCTCAGGTATTTTCATGAGAAAAACGGGGGGGTTTGAGCCACACAGCCATGCCGTCAGCGAAAAACCTCGTTTTGAGGTCCAAAATGGCCATTTTTTCAGTTTTTCCGCCCAAAAATATATTTTGCTTCAGCAAAACCCTGGTTTTTTTTCGCCAAAAACTTTGGTTTTTATCACCTGAGGTATTTTCATGAGCAAAAAGTGGGGGTTTGGGCCACACAGCCATGCCGTCAGCGAAAAACCTCGTTTTGAGGTCCAAAATGGCCCTTTTTTTAGTTTTTCGGCCCAAAAATTTTTTCCTCCAGCAAAACCCTGGTTTTTTTTCGCCAAAAACTTTCGTTTTTATCACCTGAGGTATTTTGATGAGCAAAAAGTGGGGGTTTGAGCAACACAGCCATGCCGTCAGCGAAAAACCTCGTTTTGAGGTCCAAAATGGCCATTTTTTCAGTTTTTCGGCCAAAAATTTTTTCCTTCAGCAAAACCCTGGTTTTTTTTCGCCAAAAACTTTCGTTCTTATCACCTGAGGTATTTTGATGAGCAAAAAGTGGGGGTTTGAGCAACACAGCCATGCCGTCAGTATGGCGCGCGGAATGGTTCAAAATTATTATTTCGATGGTAATTCAATTCTTGTTTGTCAATTGCGTTACTTCTCTTGAAAGTGTATAACTTATGTATCGATTGCATTAGATAACCATTCCATATGTCTTTGTCAATCATCACGCATACAAAACATTGGTCAATCCGGCACCAAAACTCTGTCGATCTCCAAAACTAAGTCTGTCGATTCAAAAACCTATGCGATCCAAAAAAAAACTCTGTCGATTCAAAAAACTCTGTCGATTCAAAAGCCTAGCTCTGTCGATTCAAAAAAACTCTGTCGATTCAAAATACTCTTTTGATTCAAAAAACTCGGTCAATCGCCAAAACTCTGTCGATTCAAAAAACTCTGTCGATTCGAAAAAAAAAAAAAAAAAAAACTCTGTCGATTCAAAAAACTCTGTCGATTAAAAAAAAACTCTGTCGATTCAAAAAAACTCTGTCGATTAAAAAAAAACTCTGTCGATTCAAAAAAACTCTGTCGATTAAAAAAAAAACTCGGTCAATCGCCAAAACTCTGTCGATTCAGCAAAAAAACTCTGTCGATTCAGCAAAAAAACCTCGGTCAATCGCCAAAACTCTGTCGATTCAGCAAAAAAACTCGGTCAATCGCCAAAACTCTGTCGATTCAGCAAAAAAACTCGGTCAATCGCCAAAACTCTGTCGATTCAGCAAAAAAACTCGGTCAATCACCAAAACTCTGTCGATTCAGCTAAAACTCGGTCAATCACCAAAACAGTGTCGATTCAGCTAAAACTCGGTCAATAACCAAAACTCTGTCCATTCAAATAGGAGTAAACATCATCAACAACAACAGCAAAGCATCGATCAAGGTCACGCGTGGGATATATTACGTAACTGAGCATGTTTATTTTATCAATCATCACGCGTCGAACTAACTCTGGCAATATTGCAAAATCTAGGCAAAATCTCAACTTAACCGGCTTACAACAGTCTTTTAAAAAAAGCCCTCTTTGCACTCACAGGAATAACTGTTCATTTACAGAGTTTAACGCATTTAAAAATGCTCTCACACGGATGGCCTTGTCGGTTTTTAAAATACTGTGATCTATATCTTGGTCTGCCTAAAACTTGCGTTATTTAAATGGCGCAGAACATCTCGAACATATCTTATTAAACATCTAGGCTATCATTATCTTTCGTGGCGCTTGCTCGTATGTTTCAAATAACGGTAGACAGCCGTTTTCTTTTATAATAATCATTGCACGAGGGAGCGTTTTATACAACAGCCATTCACTTATAACTTTAGTTATCTTAACGAATTTTATAAATTGCTCATTGTCTCTTTGAACAAAACAAGGTAATAGAAAACTGGGAGAGAAAAAAACATTTACTAATTTATTTGTTTAACGTGAATCCCCTGCAGCCAGAAAGGTCTTGGTATTTAACAGTGCAAATGTAAATTCCTTTTTTTTATTTTTAGTTTAAAAAGTGTATTCTGCTACCACAGGAGGATCGGATGCTACACAATCCGAGGTTTTATATTTAAAAAATGAATAATGTACACAACGTGACTTGAGTTTTCTTGTTGAAGTATAGTTACAGTGGATCAACAGACCGTCACAATCTTATTATTGTTTTTCAGCGTTTAAAAGTTCAAGAACCGTAAAAATAACTTTCAAATAAATGTCAATTCCATAGTTTCCGTCCTCATCCAAAGGGTTTATGGTTTTCTCAAGCAAACCAGTGCAGTCGGGGGTAAGTGGACTTGTAATTTTTGGTAAGTCATAAGGATCGTCGTCGCTTTCCTCGTCACCAGGAGGGTTAGGAACATCCGAATCCAGAAGGAGGAAAAGTGCATTTTCATTGAGCAGATCCTGTATTGCAGTCCTTGGTTCGTTTACAGGGTCGATGATACTTTCAATCCACATCATGAATGGAGTTTTATTGCCTTCAGTTGATGTTCCATGAAAGTTCCAACCCTGTCGAAACTCCTCTAAGCTACGATTAATCCGAGGAAGGAAAGTAAAATGAAGGCAAAAGAGATGAATATCATTATCACGATCAAGAAGACTGTTCTCTTCCAGAACATTAAAAATATCAATATAAGTTGAGGATACACAGCGTGTGATGTCTCTATGCATTCGCTCAACTCTTTGGTTATGAACTGATTTACCCTTGATGTGAGAACCTCTACCTTCCCCCCTCACACTATTCATAAATCGCTCGACAGCTACGTTTTCAGTACCATGGTCAGCGCGAACGCGGGAAGGGACACCATATGTTTCCGTGGATTTAACAAAAGCATCCAACACTGTATTTGAGCGCATATTATCAGCACAGAATACATAAGGTATGAGACGGGAAAAACCGTCAACACAGCAGTGAATTGCAAATCCCCAGTTTCTCATTTTCAAATTTGCGTCAATATGCCACAGCGAATTCGAAGCTGGAACTTGATATGGGACACGAGTGTTGGCGTCAAACCATCTCATTGCTGTACCTAGCGGATCGATACGACGAATGATCTTTCGTACTCTTTCTCTTTGTACATGTATACCACGTGCTTTCAACATTCCAATCACCATTCGTTCTCCACAGCGGGGGTACAAGTCCTTTATTTCTTTCAAAGCCACTTCTAACTCTTCTTCGGATAACTCTGTAAACTTTTTGGGCATGTTTGTTTCCCTTGATACCATTCTTTTCATTGACGAAGACGAAACGCCAACTTTTTCACAGATATTTTTCCAAGTAAATCCGATTTCTCTCAGAAGTCTTACTTTTTCCATATCCAACCTGATGGCTGGCCTTCCTGGATTGCCACTGTGGAAAACCTCTTGCCTTTCTTGATCTGTAGTTGAGTTTTGTCGCGGCTTACTTTGAAGCCCAGTCCGCGATAGGACATCAGATCTTTGAGACCAGTACTCAACGAGGTCATTAACGTCCTTCAGTAGGGAACTAAGGCTTTCTTTCGTTTCACTTGAAAATATTGCACTCGTTGAGGATAGCAGCCTTCCAATAACTTGGCGAGAGGTTGAAAATCTTCGATTTAGGTCACCTGCTACTGTAGGATCTTGCGAATCCTTTAGTCTTTCGCTTCTTTTAAAGAGACTACTACATGATTTCATGAAATCACTAAAATACTCGTTGCTTACTTCTGAACTCGCCATTTGAAAGTAATTGAAGTTGCTACTTGAATACTTGCATCGTATTCTCATACAAAATCAGATACCGCGTGTCACTTTAGCAAACCGTCACCCGTCGTGACGTAGGCAATCGACTGTCTTACGACACACCGGTACTGAACTTGGGAACGTGCACTTAACCATAGTTTGGCACTACTCATTAACGTAATGTAAAACATCAGTTATCAGAAAAATAAAGCGCGGAAAGAAATCAGTTATCACTGAAAAAATGGAGCATTGCTATTTTGAACAGGGTTTTAATTTGGACTTTAAACTTCGCAATTGTTTCATACTGGATAATTAAGCAGCTGTCTGTCACGAAATTGGCTATTGCTAACAGGATGCTGTCATTATAAATGGCATCTTATAAGAAACGTACATAACAGTAAATTGTCTTAGCTTACAACACTGAAAGGATTGTACAAATTACTAGTGTATATAGACTCAGGAGACTCGCGTGAAGAAACAACGATTTTCATTTTAAGGTTCTATCCAAATAAAAAGTAAATGGGAGAAACACCTCCAAGCTAATACTTCCCCTCTAGATTCTCATTCTTATGAAACAGCATCTTCATTATCTGTTGCAATCTAATCTTTTCCTAAATAGCCTTACATAACGTTTGTTTATATAATATGTATATTTTCTTTGCAACATTTTATCAACGAAATCCATAATTCCATCTCGTCGAAAACTCCAAATTAGGTAATAAAGAAGCTTTGATGTCGGCTTCGGTATATAAAGCCTGCACGATGCCATTGAATGATCATAACACTTGTACGCTGGTCGCCGTTCCTGCAATCATGTGGAAAGTCTGAAAGGAGCAAAAGAGTAAGAGTCGCCTTCCTTACTTCTTCACCTGTTTCTTATTTATGAATATATATGAATGTATACACGTTAGCATTAGCCTCTGTTTTTTTTCTTTTTGATACAGTCATATAGCCGAAACCAATCCTTATTTGCTCGTAATGGGTAAGTAATATATATTCCACATTATGCAATTAGCGGTTGCAAAAAGATTGCTTCTTTAAACTCAATATTGCCTTTTGCTTTAGCCAACAGAGGCGATGACGACAGACTGAGGCAAATGGAAATCCAATTGCAGCAGATGCGCGAAAGAATGGGGCAGGGTACTGGGCATGGACATTCAGATTCCACGGCTTCGTCGAACGCTGCCAGTAGATCATTTTCGGCAATCACAAACTCCGCCTTGGGTAACTTGTCCCGGCTTCATTCCTCCTTCTCTGCTCCTAGATTTAATCCGATGTCGAGGGCTCAAGCCCAATCAAGGACTGGAAAAAACAAGTCTCAGGGAAGGAGGTATGACATACCCTTGGTTGTACTAGACCATGTTCCCAGTGACCCGGTGGAATTGGATTTCGCGCGGCATCGTACTCTGGGTACAGGGCAGCTAACTCTGTTTTCGACATTTGACGAGAGGCGATGCTCGCGAGAAATTCTTTCCACTATCAAAATGTTTGAAGGTCTGGGAAGCTACGGAGGAAAGTTTTCGTTCGTCAAAAGAGTTGGTAGAAAGTCAATAATAAAACCAACTCTTTCGGCGTTACACAAATTCGACGGGAAAGCTATTAACAGCTTCAAGGGAAGTGGGAACCTTTACGTACGGCTGACTTCGCCATCGGGGATAGACCCCAATCCTCAACCTCTAGATGAAGATATGGAGGCCGAAGACGATTATCAGAGTGCAGAATCAGAATTAGAAGACAACGAAGTTGCATATGTCGGGACTACCGTTCATGATGCAGTCCTCAGCTGCCCTAGCGATCGGGAGGTTGTACAAGAAGTGCCTATTGAGGTAAATATATTATTGGCGTCTTTTGGTTTGTTTGTTTGTTTGTTTGTTTGTTTGTTTGTTTGTTTGTTGTTGTTTTTTTGATGACTATACCAATTGTATTATATTTTCGCTGGAATATGAATCTAGCTTTTTGTATACCATTTTTAATCAGTTAATTAAATTTCCATGCATGTCTTCAACTTACATGAATATTATTTTTTCCCGATCTCTTCATTTATTGCAACTTTTAATTTTGTGGAGGTTTTTGATAGATCATTTTGAGAGCGATGATGCTAATCATTTAATTTCCGGACTTGCTTCTAGCCGTGCCAGCAAAACACGTCCCTGCCGGATCTTCTTAAGAGGGAAAGACTTATACAGCGTACCGACCACGTATTAAAAAACTATGGTAATTATCCCTGAAATATTAGCATTATTTTTTCCCTTTCTATTATTTGTTTCTATTTTACCGAGCTCGGTAAGGCATATTGCATTTGGCATGAAGAAAAACGTTTAAGAAGAATGCCGGAATAAAAGTTACTGCCGTATTATTGATTCAAGAAACCTTTCGATGTACAATTAAAAGACAGAAGTAGTTTGGATGTTATCTCCCGACTACTTTGAGAGACCCTTAAAATGTTTCTTTTCTTGTTCTGCAGTATTCCATGATTTTGATTCAACCGATGCTGTCTCTGTGGTTACTTCGCTCTTGCAGTATATACCATCGATTACGATAGCACTTTCAGAAAACACGACCATAGGCTCGGCAATAATAGACGTAAGTTAAGGATAATTATTCTGCCAATTAACTTGTCAACAACGACTCATCATGCTTTGATGTATACAGAAGTTGATTATGCTTGTGTTAATAGCTGATGGCTGTGCGTGGATGCCGCGATAAAGCAATTTTGGGGAATGCTATTACGTGTTTTTTAACTACCATTGGCATGGAACATGGGGAAGAACTAAAAGTTCTAGAGGTACTGGAAAGAACGCTTCTTTCCATCAAAGCATCTAGTGAGGTATGTTTGCTGGAGGGATGCATTTTTTGTTTGATAATTTAAGATATCATGCGCAAACTGAATTCAATATTCAATATCCTGGTTGAGTGATCACGCACAAAGCAATTCAAGGCGTGGCAACACCTCATTTTTCATATATATATATACACCGAATCCCTAAAACTTTGACATTTTTGCGATATATATACATATATGTTTGAGTGCTATTTTTGTTGAAAAATAAAAAGTAAACAAGAAGAAAATCAACTGCAAACATGTTAAAAAGCCTCATTAGGTAATATACTAGTCATGTCGAGTGCATACAAAGGATTGGCTGAGGGCTCTCATGCATTCAGAATTGGGGTCAGTGCTGAGGAAATGTAAAAATGATAAAAAATGATAATTACATTGAATGTTCAGCGTCAACTCAAGAGCTAACGCTAGAAATATAACATCTAGTATTTCTTTTATAAAACTAACCGGTAGCAAGTTAGAACCGAGTTAGAACAAATATTCTTTTTACTGAAGATGTCACTTACCTCTTTCCACAGGACCTTTGTAAAACTGTGGAGAATAGTTTCCTGGGAGAGTGGTTCAAAAAAGTGAAGTATGAGGAGGAGGAAGTCAGTCTGAAGCATTCTTGTATCCATAAACTGTACTTCAAAGTGTACGACTAATTTTTTTATTTGAGATATTGAGTTATTGATTTACCTTAATTTCAAAAGATGGGCCTATTATTTACGTGGCGCCTTCTGAAAACGAGAAGGATGTTTGCAAATTGATTTGTAATAGTCACGCATTCAAAAGATGCTCTAGTGTTCCGCAAGAAATAGTGGAAAAGTTCACAAACACTGGTTTGCGTAAGTATAATCAATTAATCTTTCTTAGCTTATTTGTATAAGGCCGGTGCCAAAACGAAAAGTAGTTTTATAAAGATTTTTCTTACTTTTTCATCATGACATGATTTGTCGTCCAAAGTCCGAAATTTTTCAGGTGGAAGTTAAATCAGTGAGAATATTTTTCGCTTTATTTTAGCGTTATATTAAGAGCAGTTGGAACCGGAAATACGTCACAACTTAACAGCTCTATAACTGAGCACAATAGAAGAAAACTGACAAATAAAAAAACAAAAACAGAAAATTTATTAATTGATTAAAATCAATAGTATCATTAACACTAGTTTACCTTTACACTTTTAGGGACGGATTCAGAAAATGTTTACGAAAGCATTGTTTGCGAATTTTTGCCGGAATTATTGATCTTGGGAATAAAGAGAACTAATGCTAACGGCATTAAGGTTAGATATGTATTAGAATATAATAATCAGTCATAGAATGGACGCGAGTGTGATAACTTAAGGATTTATTAGCCACTAAACAACGACAAAAAAAAAAAAAAAAGATTAATAGGGTGTGCTTTATCATCTGAAACTCGTGTAACCTAAAAAAAACCTTGCTAACAACCTACTGACGTAATAGTCCGCGACTAATAAACTTGGAATAGTAAAGGTAAAGCGTCGTTATTTTACTGACCTTTACCTTTTATTGCGTAGTCACTAATATTATATGTATATTTTTTTGTTTCTTCGCAGGATAACACAATTCTTGAAATTCCCAAAACGATTCCATTTGAAATTTTGCGAGATCCGGAAGCAGACATCGATGTTACAAGTCAAAGTTATTTGTTAAAGGCTCTGATCATACACTCTGAAATCCGTTCACACGTTTCAGTTTCAGTAAGAAATGGTGAAGATATTGATTCATGGTAAATTAAGAAAAACATTTTTTTCTCCACACCAATTGTTTATGTAGGCGGATTGTTTCTGTAATTCATTATTGTTTTTGTATTTTATCAAGGGTGCTATATGATGATGGCAAGACGACCACTTTCAAAATGACAGAAGTCGTTGAAAATTACCTGCATGGTGGAGCAAACAATGACAGCATCGGTAGTACTTGGCTACCGTGTGGACAGTTCATTTTTTTTTTTTTTTTTTTGGTTTTGATTTTCATCGTTTCTAGGGGTTTTATTATAATTTGTATTTATTTACTTTTTTTGTGTGACAGTTGGTGCTGTTTATGGGCAGTTGGGCTCATTTGGAGGTTACCCGTTTCGTCTCACAAGCGACAAGAAAAATGAAATTTTAAACAGGTACGGTACAGGCATAGACGACTATTGTATGAATTTTTTTATTATCGGCCTACTTTTTTCTTCTTTTTTTTGCCTAATGAAAAAATATATATGACCATGTGACCCTCTAATTCCCCCATGCTTTCCCGATTACCTTTGAAAGGAGAGTTTTTCATAGTCCATTTTATATGCTGCAGACTGAAAGAAGATAGCGTGGTCACCTTTCGGAACAGGGCTAGTACAAATGGGAGGTCCGTGGCAAGGTCAACGGCAGCATCAAATGAGATTTCAGGTAATTTCGATCGACAGTTTAATTTTATTATTGCCTGTCTCTGTCTGCCTCATGTCTGTCTGTCTGTCTGTCTGTCTGTCTGTCTGTCTGTCTGTCTGTCTGTCTGTCTGTCTGTCTGTCTGTCTGTCTGTCTGTCTGTCTGTCTGTCTGTCTGTCTGTCTGTCTGTCTGTCTGTCTGTCTGTCTGTCTGTCTGTCTGTCTGTCTGTCTGTCTGTCTGTCTGTCTGTCTGTCTGTCTGTCTGTCTGTCTGTCTGTCTGTCTGTCTGTCTGTCTGTCTGTCTGTCTGTCTGTCTGTCTGTCTGTCTGTCTGTCTGTCTGTCTGTCTGTCTGTCTGTCTGTCTGTCTGTCTCTTCAATTTTCTTAGGTCCACCCATTGTTTGATCATTTCCATTTAAAAACGATATTGTTCATCTACTTTTCTAGGAGAATGCGAACGCCTTATGTCCACCATAGACGAACACCTTGGAAGTATTCAAGGCATGGTAGAACTAAAGGATCGCCTTCGCAATATTGGCCGAAATTTTGTACTCGACAAGCTGCGTTGTAGGCTTGGGGCGAGAGTCATTCTAGAGCCCCTAAACCTGGTTTTTATGGGGAATCCAGGTACAGGCAAAACTACAGTAGCAAGGCTTTTTGCAGGTGAGTTCAAAAAACATTGACTTAAGAATAAAACAGTTTTCCGTTTTAGATACTCTGATCTAAACACTTGGGATACTGCATGAGGGAACAAGCTTAAGAGAAAAGCTGCCAACCAGGCTCCCCTTTGATCGTGGTTTCGTGGCTGTGCTTCTCTCGTTGTCTCTCAACATCTCAAGTGTTCAAATCATAATATCTCGTGATCTCGCATTACAATATTTAATAATGAAAAATACTGTTTTATTTTTAATATGAAAGTTCCTAATTCAGAGACGTAAGTGTTTTAGATTGCCAACATAGCTTGGGTTTTCCTGACATTCTGTGTTTTCAAAGATGAGATGAAACCAAAACTACAACTCTATGCATGGTACCTGCGGCAATAATATCTATGTCCCTTTTCTATTTTTCTCGCCTTTAGCTATACTCAAGGACATTGGGATCATATCTGAGAATAAAGTAGTCGAAGTGCAAAGGGACGACCTGGTGGGTGTTCACATTGGCTCCACTGAAGCAAATACTACGCAGAAGATACGGGAAGCAGAGGGGGGTATTCTATTCATAGATGAGGCTTATCAATTGTACCGCGAAGGCGTCTCAAAAAATGACTTTGGGGCGGAGGCCATTGGAGTTATTATGAAACACCTAAATCAGCAAGATAGTCATCAGTGTAAAACCGTATTTATTCTAGCGGGGTACGAACGCGAAATGAAGCATTTTATGTCTGCCAACAAAGGGTTATTTAGGCGATTTCGCGAGCCAGTACATTTTCGCGATTACACCCCAACAGAACTGAGGGACATAATGAAAAGTCTATTAGAAAAGCAGGGATTTTTCTACGATAGTGATCAAATAGATTGGGTAGATTTCTTTTCCTCCCTGCCTTCATCCTATCTGGCCTTATTTAATGGGGCAATTTGCAACAGATCTTTTATCAAAATAAAGGAAGCCATGAGTGAAAGGGTGATGTTTGCAAACATAACAAGGGAAGGGCTTTTTCAACTTACAAAGGATGATGTTTCCAAAGCATTGTCTGCTCTAAAAGCGGATGCTGATTTTGCTGGACAAAAACAGTTAGTGGATAAAAGCACACAAGTGGAGAAGGGCGATTTTAATGAAGAAGAATGAAGTTCTGAGATCATTCAAAAAGAAAACCAAATGATGCAAATTAATGTACTATAAGCTGAATCTGAGAAAATGTGTCAGAAGGTTTTTTTTTCTGAATTTGAACCTAAATAGGATATGTAGTAGTATATGTACTTACGTTACATTCATGCAATGATGTTCAAATTTTAGGAAATTTTAATGTACATTCTTATTTCATTTCAAATTTTAGTTGGATCAGGATTGATTTTGTCTGCTGACATTTTTTGAAAAGTGAATGTAATCATCATTTTTGTGATTAAAGTTGAAAGTGAACTGAGTCTTGAGCAAATATTCTGCTATTTTCCCCTCCTTGCTTCAGTCCATCCTATTGTCTTGGGTATTCATAAAGGAAGCTAAGAGTCACCGATGGTTTTGTTTTGCAATATCATTTAGGGATCGTAAAGTAGCGTTTGTCTCAATGATTGATCCACTCAAATGTCAGGCTAGCCGTCAATGATGACCTTTCTGCTATAATCTTATGACCGCCACAGCTAGTGTTGCATGTGATATCTGGAACTAGCGAGCAAAGAAATATAATGTCTTGAATCGTTGTTAACTGATCAGTATACGAGATCGAAGAATTGTTCTAGGGTTTAAAAGAGCTCTTATTGTAATATAGTTTTAAGCAGGCAAACGACAAAAGCGGTAGCTAAAGTCTTGTGTAATACACAGATTGTAATAGTAATACTCAGTATTTTAAAAACCGACAAGGCCATCCGTGTGAGAGCATTTTTAAATGCGTTAAACTCTGTAAATGAACAGTTATTCCTGTGAGTGCAAAGAGGGCTTTTTTTAAAAGACTGTTGTAAGAGTTAAGTTGAGATTTTGCCTAGATTTTGCAATATTGCCAGAGTTAGTTCGACGCGTGATGATTGATAAAATAAACATGCTCAGTTACGTAATATATCCCACGCGTGACCTTGATCGATGCTTTGCTGTTGTTGTTGATGATGTTTACTCCTATTTGAATGGACAGAGTTTTGGTTATTGACCGAGTTTTAGCTGAATCGACACTGTTTTGGTGATTGACCGAGTTTTAGCTGAATCGACAGAGTTTTGGTGATTGACCGAGTTTTTTTGCTGAATCGACAGAGTTTTGGCGATTGACCGAGTTTTTTTGCTGAATCGACAGAGTTTTGGCGATTGACCGAGTTTTTTTTGCTGAATCGACAGAGTTTTGGCGATTGACCGAGTTTTTTTTGCTGAATCGACAGAGTTTTTTTGCTGAATCGACAGAGTTTTGGCGATTGACCGAGTTTTTTTTTTAATCGACAGAGTTTTTTTGAATCGACAGAGTTTTTTTTTAATCGACAGAGTTTTTTTGAATCGACAGAGTTTTTTTTTAATCGACAGAGTTTTTTGAATCGACAGAGTTTTTTTTTTTTTTTTTTTTCGAATCGACAGAGTTTTTTGAATCGACAGAGTTTTGGCGATTGACCGAGTTTTTTGAATCAAAAGAGTATTTTGAATCGACAGAGTTTTTTTGAATCGACAGAGCTAGGCTTTTGAATCGACAGAGTTTTTTGAATCGACAGGGTTTTTTTTGGATCGCATAGGTTTTTGAATCGACAGACTTAGTTTTGGAGATCGACAGAGTTTTGGTGCCGGATTGACCAATGTTTTGTATGCGTGATGATTGACAAAGACATATGGAATGGTTATCTAATGCAATCGATACATAAGTTATACACTTTCAAGAGAAGTAACGCAATTGACAAACAAGAATTGAATTACAATCGAAATAATAATTTTGAACCATTCCGCGCGCCATACGTCAGCGAAAAACCTCGTTTTGAGTTCCGAAATGGCCATTTTTTCAGTTTTTCGGCCCAAAAATTTTTTCCTTCAGCAAAACCCTGGTTTTTTTTCGCCAAAAACTTTCGTTTTTATCACCTCAGGTATTTTCATGAGAAAAACGGGGGGGTTTGAGCCACACAGCCATGCCGTCAGCGAAAAACCTCGTTTTGAGGTCCAAAATGGCCATTTTTTCAGTTTTTCCGCCCAAAAATATTTTTTGCTTCAGCAAAACCCTGGTTTTTTTTCGCCAAAAACTTTGGTTTTTATCACCTGAGGTATTTTCATGAGCAAAAAGTGGGGGTTTGGGCCACACAGCCATGCCGTCAGCGAAAAACCTCGTTTTGAGGTCCAAAATGGCCCTTTTTTTAGTTTTTCGGCCCAAAAATTTTTTCCTCCAGCAAAACCCTGGTTTTTTTTCGCCAAAAACTTTCGTTTTTATCACCTGAGGTATTTTGATGAGCAAAAAGTGGGGGTTTGAGCAACACAGCCATGCCGTCAGCGAAAAACCTCGTTTTGAGGTCCAAAATGGCCATTTTTTCAGTTTTTCGGCCCAAAAATTTTTTCCTTCAGCAAAACCCTGGTTTTTTTTCGCCAAAAACTTTCGTTCTTATCACGTGAGGTATTTTGATGAGCAAAAAGTGGGGGTTTGAGCAACACAGCCATGCCGTCAGCGAAAAACCTCGTTTTGAGGTCCAAAATGGCCATTTTTTCAGTTTTTGGGCCCAAACATTTTTTCCTTCAGCAAAACCCTGGTTTTTTTTCGCCAAAAACTTTCGTTCTTATCACCTGAGGTATTTTGATGAGCAAAAAGTGGGGGTTTGAGCAACACAGCCATGCCGTCAGCGAAAAACCTCGTTTTGAGGTCCAAAATGGCCATTTTTTCAGTTTTTCGGCCCAAAAATTTTTTCCTTCAGCAAAACCCTGGTTTTTTTTCGCCAAAAACTTTCGTTCTTATCACGTGAGGTATTTTGATGAGCAAAAAGTGGGGGTTTGAGCAACACAGCCATGCCGTCAGCGAAAAACCTCGTTTTGAGGTCCAAAATGGCCATTTTTTTCAGTTTTTGGGCCCAAACATTTTTTCCTTCAGCAAAACCCTGGTTTTTTTTCGCCAAAAACTTTCGTTCTTATCACCTGAGGTATTTTGATGAGCAAAAAGTGGGGGTTTGAGCAACACAGCCATGTTGTCAGCGAAAAACCTCGTTTTGAGGTCCAAAATGGCCATTTTTTCAGTTTTTCGGCCCAAAAATTTTTTCTTTCAGCAAAACCCTGGTTTTTTTTCGCCAAAAACTTTCGTTCTTATCACGTGAGGTATTTTGATGAGCAAAAAGTGGGGGTTTGAGCAACACAGCCATGCCGACAGCGAAAAACCTCGTTTTGAGGTCCAAAATGGCCATTTTTTTCAGTTTTTCGGCCCAAAAATTTTTTCCTTCAGCAAAATCCTGGTTTTTTTTTCGCCAAAAACTTTCGTTTTTATCACCTGAGGTATTTTCATGAGCAAAAAGTGGGGGTTTGAGCCACACAGCCATGCCGTCAGCGAAAAACCTCGTTTTCAGGTCCCAAATGGCCATTTTTTCAGTTTTTCGGCCCAAAAATTTTTTCCTTCAGCGAAACCCTGGTTTTTTTTCGCCAAAAACTTTCGTTCTTATCACCTGAGGTATTTTGATGAGCAAAAAGTGGGGGTTTGAGCGACACAGCCATGCCGTCAGCGAAAAACCTCGTTTTGAGGTTCAAAATGGCCATTTTTTCAGTTTTTCGGCCCAAAAATTTTTTCCTTCAGCAAAATCCTGGTTTTTTTTTCGCCAAAAACTTTCGTTTTTATCACCTCAGGTATTTTCATGAGCAAAACGTGGGGGTTTGAGCCACACAGCCATGCCGTCAGCGAAAAACCTCGTTTTGAGGTCCAAAATGGCCATTTTTTCAGTTTTTCCGCCCAAAAATATTTTTTGCTTCAGCAAAACCCTGGTTTTTTTTCGCCAAAAACTTTGGTTTTTATCACCTGAGGTATTTTCATGAGCAAAAAGTGGGGGTTTGAGCCACACAGCCATGCCGTCAGCGAAAAACCTCGTTTTGATGTCCAAAATGGCCCTTTTTTTAGTTTTTCGGCCCAAAAATTTTTTCCTCCAGCAAAACCCTGGTTTTTTTTCGCCAAAAACTTTCGTTTTTATCACCTGAGGTATTTTGATGAGCAAAAAGTGGGGGTTTGAGCAACACAGCCATGCCGTCAGCGAAAAACCTCGTTTTGAGGTCCAAAATGGCCATTTTTTCAGTTTTTCGGCCCAAAAATTTTTTCCTTCAGCAAAACCCTGGTTTTTTTTCGCCAAAAACTTTCGTTCTTATCACCTGAGGTATTTTGATGAGCAAAAAGTGGGGGTTTGAGCAACACAGCCATGCCGTCAGCGAAAAACCTCGTTTTGAGGTCCAAAATGGCCATTTTTTCAGTTTTTGGGCCCAAAAATTTTTTCCTTCAGCAAAACCCTGGTTTTTTTTCGCCAAAAACTTTCGTTCTTATAGCCTGAGGTATTTTTATGAGCAAAAAGTGGGGGTTTGAGCCACAGAGCCATGCCGTCAGCAAAAAACCTCGTTTTGAGGTCCAAAATGGCCATTTTTTCAGTTTTTCGGCCCAAAAATTTTTTCCTCCAGCAAAACCTTGGTTTTTTTTCGCCAAAAACTTTCGTTCTTATCACCTGAGGTATTTTGATGAGCAAAAAGTGGGGGTTTGAGCAACACAGCCATGCCGACAGCGAAAAACCTCGTTTTGAGGTCCAAAATGGCCATTTTTTCAGTTTTTCGGCCCAAAAATTTTTTCCTTCAGCAAAATCCTGGTTTTTTTTCGCCAAAAACTTTCGTTTTTATCACCTGAGGTATTTTCAAGAGCAAAAAGTGGGGGTTTGAGCCACACAGCCATGCCGACAGCGAAAAACCTCGTTTTGAGGTCCAAAATGGCCATTTTTTCAGTTTTTCGGCCCAAAAATTTTTTCCTCCCACAAAACCCTGGTTTTTTTTCGCCAAAAACTTTCGTTCTTATCACCTGAGGTATTTTTATGAGCAAAAAGTGGGGGTTTGAGCCACACAGCCATGCCCTCAGCAAAAAACCTCGTTTTGAGGTCCAAAATGGCCATTTTTTCAGTTTTTCGGCCCAAAAAATTTTTTTCTCCAGCAAAACCTTGGTTTTTTTTCGCCAAAAACTTTCGTTCTTATCACCTGAGGTATTTTGATGAGCAAAAAGTGGGGGTTTGAGCAACACAGCCATGCCGTCAGCGAAAAACCTCGTTTTGAGGTCCAAAATGGCCATTTTTTCAGTTTTTGGGCCCAAAAATTTTTTTCTTCAGCAAAACCCTGGTTTTTTTTCGCCAAAAACTTTCGTTCTTATCACCTGAGGTATTTTGATGAGCAAAAAGTGGGGGTTTGAGCAACACAGCCATGTTGTCAGCGAAAAACCTCGTTTTGAGGTCCAAAATGGCCATTTTTTCAGTTTTTCGGCCCAAAAATTTTTTCTTTCAGCAAAACTCTGGTTTTTTTTTCGCCAAAAACTTTCGTTCTTATCACCTGAGGTATTTTGATGAGCAAAAAGTGGGGGTTTGAGCAACACAGCCATGCCGACAGCGAAAAACCTCGTTTTGAGGTCCAAAATGGCCATTTTTTCAGTTTTTCGGCCCAAAAATTTTTTCCTTCAGCAAAATCCTGGTTTTTTTTTCGCCAAAAACTTTCGTTTTTATCACCTGAGGTATTTTCATGAGCAAAAAGTGGGGGTTTGAGCCACACAGCCATGCCGTCAGCGAAAAACCTCGTTTTCAGGTTCGAAATGGCCATTTTTTCAGTTTTTCGGCCCAAAAATTTTTTCCTTCAGCAAAACCCTGGTTTTTTTTTTGCCAAAAACTTTCGTTCTTATCACCTGAGGTAGTTTGATGAGCAAAAAGTGGGGGTTTGAGCGACACAGCCATACCGTCAGCGAAAAACCTCGTTTTGAGGTTCAAAATGGCCATTTTTTCAGTTTTTCGGCCCAAAAATTTTTTCCTTCAGCAAAATCCTGGTTTTTTTTCGCCAAAAACTTTCGTTTTTATCACCTGAGGTATTTTCATGAGCAAAAAGTGGGGGTTTGAGCCACACAGCCATGCCGTCAGCGAAAAACCTCGTTTTGAGGTCCGAAATGGCCATTTTTTCAGTTTTTCGGCCAAAAATTTTTTCCTTCAGCAAAACCCTGGTTTTTTTTCGCCAAAAACTTTCGTTCTTATCACCTGAGGTATTTTGATGAGCAAAAAGTGGGGGTTTGAGCAACACAGCCATGCCGTCAGCGAAAAACCTCGTTTTGAGGTCCAAAATGGCCATTTTTTTCAGTTTTTGGGCCCAAAAATTTTTTCCTTCAGCAAAACCCTGGTTTTTTTTTCGCCAAAAACTTTCGTTCTTATCACCTGAGGTATTTCGATGAGCAAAAAGTGGGGGTTTGAGCAACACAGCCATGGCGTCAGCGAAAAACCTCGTTTTGAGGTCCAAAATGGCCATTTTTTCAGTTTTTCGACCCAAAAATTTTTTCTTTCAGCAAAACCCTGGTTTTTTTTCGCCAAAAACTTTCGTTCTTATCACCTGAGGTATTTTTATGAGCAAAAAGTGGGGGTTTGAGCCACACAGCCATGCCGTCAGCAAAAAACCTCGTTTTGAGGTCCAAAATGGCCATTTTTTCAGTTTTTCGGCCCAAAAATTTTTTCCTCCAGCAAAACCTTGGTTTTTTTTTCGCCAAAAACTTTCGTTCTTATCACCTGAGGTATTTTGATGAGCAAAAAGTGGGGGTTTGAGCAACACAGCCATGCCGACAGCGAAAAACCTCGTTTTGAGGTCCAAAATGGCCATTTTTTTCAGTTTTTCGGCCCAAAAATTTTTTCCTTCAGCAAAATCCTGGTTTTTTTTCGCCAAAAACTTTCGTTTTTATCACCTGAGGTATTTTCATGAGCAAAAAGTGGGGGTTTGAGCCACACAGCCATGCCGACAGCGAAAAACCTCGTTTTGAGGTCCAAAATGGCCATTTTTTCAGTTTTTCGGCCCAAAAATTTTTTCCTCCCACAAAACCCTGGTTTTTTTTCGCCAAAAACTTTCGTTCTTATCACCTGAGGTATTTTTATGAGCAAAAAGTGGGGGTTTGAGCCACACAGCCATGCCCTCAGCAAAAAACCACGTTTTGAGGTCCAAAATGGCCATTTTTTCAGTTTTTCGGCCCAAAAAATTTTTTTCTCCAGCAAAACCTTGGTTTTTTTTCGCCAAAAACTTTCGTTCTTATCACCTGAGGTATTTTGATGAGCAAAAAGTGGGGGTTTGAGCAACACAGCCATGCCGTCAGCGAAAAACCTCGTTTTGAGGTCCAAAATGGCCATTTTTTCAGTTTTTGGGCCCAAAAATTTTTTTCTTCAGCAAAACCCTGGTTTTTTTTCGCCAAAAACTTTCGTTCTTATCACCTGAGGTATTTTGATGAGCAAAAAGTGGGGGTTTGAGCAACACAGCCATGTTGTCAGCGAAAAACCTCGTTTTGAGGTCCAAAATGGCCATTTTTTCAGTTTTTCGGCCCAAAAATTTTTTCTTTCAGCAAAACTCTGGTTTTTTTTCGCCAAAAACTTTCGTTCTTATCACCTGAGGTATTTTGATGAGCAAAAAGTGGGGGTTTGAGCAACACAGCCATGCCGACAGCGAAAAACCTCGTTTTGAGGTCCAAAATGGCCATTTTTTCAGTTTTTCGGCCCAAAAATTTTTTCCTTCAGCAAAATCCTGGTTTTTTTTCGCCAAAAACTTTCGTTTTTATCACCTGAGGTATTTTCATGAGCAAAAAGTGGGGGTTTGAGCCACACAGCCATGCCGTCAGCGAAAAACCTCGTTTTCAGGTTCGAAATGGCCATTTTTTCAGTTTTTCGGCCCAAAAATTTTTTCCTTCAGCAAAACCCTGGTTTTTTTTTGCCAAAAACTTTCGTTCTTATCACCTGAGGTAGTTTGATGAGCAAAAAGTGGGGGTTTGAGCGACACAGCCATACCGTCAGCGAAAAACCTCGTTTTGAGGTTCAAAATGGCCATTTTTTCAGTTTTTCGGCCCAAAAATTTTTTCCTTCAGCAAAATCCTGGTTTTTTTTCGCCAAAAACTTTCGTTTTTATCACCTGAGGTATTTTCATGAGCAAAAAGTGGGGGTTTGAGCCACACAGCCATGCCGTCAGCGAAAAACCTCGTTTTTGAGGTCCGAAATGGCCATTTTTTCAGTTTTTCGGCCAAAAATTTTTTCCTTCAGCAAAACCCTGGTTTTTTTTCGCCAAAAACTTTCGTTCTTATCACCTGAGGTATTTTGATGAGCAAAAAGTGGGGGTTTGAGCAACACAGCCATGCCGTCAGCGAAAAACCTCGTTTTGAGGTCCAAAATGGCCATTTTTTCAGTTTTTGGGCCCAAAAATTTTTTCCTTCAGCAAAACCCTGGTTTTTTTTCGCCAAAAACTTTCGTTCTTATCACCTGAGGTATTTTGATGAGCAAAAAGTGGGGGTTTGAGCAACACAGCCATGGCGTCAGCGAAAAACCTCGTTTTGAGGTCCAAAATGGCCATTTTTTCAGTTTTTCGACCCAAAAATTTTTTCTTTCAGCAAAACCCTGGTTTTTTTTTCGCCAAAAACTTTCGTTCTTATCACCTGAGGTATTTTTATGAGCAAAAAGTGGGGGTTTGAGCCACACAGCCATGCCGTCAGCAAAAAACCTCGTTTTGAGGTCCAAAATGGCCATTTTTTCAGTTTTTCGGCCCAAAAATTTTTTTCCTCCAGCAAAACCTTGGTTTTTTTTCGCCAAAAACTTTCATTCTTATCTCCTGAGGTATTTTGATGAGCAAAAAGTGGGGGTTTGAGCAACACAGCCATGCCGTCACCGAAAAACCTCGTTTTGAGGTCCAAAATGGCCATTTTTTTAGTTTTTCGGCCCAAAAATTTTTTCTTTCAGCAAAACCCTGGTTTTTTTTTCGCCAAAAACTTTCGTTCTTATCACCTGAGGTATTTTCATGACCAAAAAAGTGGGGATTTGAGCCACACAGCCATGCCGTCAGCAAAAAAACCTCGTTTTGAGGTCCAAAATGGCCATTTTTTCAGTTTTTCGGCCCAAAAATTTTTTCCTCCAGCAAAACCTTGGTTTTTTTTCGCCAAAAACTTTCGTTCTTATCACCTGAGGTATTTTGATGAGCAAAAAGTTGGGGTTTGAGCAACACAGCCATGCCGACAGCGAAAAACCTCGTTTTGAGGTCCAAAATGGCCATTTTTTCAGTTTTTCGGCCCAAAAATTTTTTCCTTCAGCAAAATCCTGGTTTTTTTTTCGCCAAAAAACTTTCGTTTTTATCACCTGAGGTATTTTCATGAGCAAAAAGTGGGGGGTTTGAGCCACACAGCCATGCCGACAGCGAAAAACCTCGTTTTGAGGTCCAAAATGGCCATTTTTTCAGTTTTTCGGCCCAAAAATTTTTTCCTCCCACAAAACCCTGGTTTTTTTTTCGCCAAAAACTTTCGTTCTTATCACCTGAGGTATTTTTATGAGCAAAAAGTGGGGGTTTGAGCCACACAGCCATGCCCTCAGCAAAAAACCTCGTTTTTGAGGTCCAAAATGGCCATTTTTTCAGTTTTTCGGCCCAAAAATTTTTTCCTCCAGCAAAACCTTGGTTTTTTTTCGCCAAAAACTTTCGTTCTTATCACCTGAGGTATTTTGATGAGCAAAAAGTGGGGGTTTGAGCAACACAGCGATGCCGACAGCGAAAAACCTCTTTTTGAGGTCCAAAATGGCCATTTTTTCAGTTTTTCGGCCCAAAAATTTTTTCCTTCAGCAAAATCCTGGTTTTTCTTCGCCAAAAACTTTCGTTTTTATCACCTGAGGTATTTTCATGAGCAAAAAGTGGGGGTTTGAGCGACACAGCCATGCCGTCAGCGAAAAACCTCGTTTTGAAGTTCAAAATGGCCATTTTTTCAGTTTTTCGGCCCAAAAATTTTTGCCTTCAGCAAAATCCTGGTTTTTTTTCGCCAAAAACTTTCGTTTTTATCACCTGAGGTATTTTTATGAGCAAAAAGTGGGGGTTTGAGCCACACAGCCATGCCGTCAGCAAAAAACCTCGTTTTGAGGTCCAAAATGGCCATTTTTTCAGTTTTTCGGCCCAAAAATTTTTTCCTCCTGCAAAACCTTGGTTTTTTTTCACCAAAAACTTTCGTTCTTATCACCTGAGGTATTTTGATGAGCAAAAAGTGGGGGGTTTGAGCAACACAGCCATGCCGTCAGCGAAAAACCTCGTTTTGAGGTCCAAAATGGCCATTTTTTTCAGTTTTTCGGCCCAAAAATTTTTTCCTTCAGCAAAATCCTGGTTTTTTTTCGCCAAAAACTTTCGTTTTTATCACCTGAGGTATTTTTATGAGCAAAAAGTGGGGGGTTTGAGCCACACAGCCATGCCGACAGCGAAAAAACCTCGTTTTGAGGTCCAAAATGGCCATTTTTTTCAGTTTTTTGGGCCCAAAAATTTTTTCCTCCCACAAAACCCTGGTTTTTTTTTGCCAAAAACTTTCGTTTTTATCACCTGAGGTATTTTCATGAGCAAAAAGTGGGGGTTTGAGCCACACAGCCATGCCGTCAGCGAAAAACCTCGTTTTCAGGTCCGAAATGGCCATTTTTTCAGTTTTTCGGCCCAAAAATTTTTTTTCTTCAGCAAAACCCTGGTTTTTTTTCACAAAAACTTTCGTTCTTATCACCTGAGGTATTTTGATGAGCGAAAAGTGGGGGTTTGAGCAACACAGCCATGCCGTCAGCGAAAAACCTCGTTTTGAGGTCAGAAATCGCCATTTTTTCAGTTTTTGGGCGCAAACATTTTTTCCTTCAACAAAACCCTGGTTTTTTTTTGCCAAAAACTTTCGTTCTTATCACATGAGGTATTTTGATGAGCAAAAAGTGGGGGTTTGAGCGACACAGCCATGCCGTCAGCGAAAAACCTCGTTTTGAGGTTCAAAATGGCCATTTTTTCAGTTTTTCGGCCCAAAAATTTTTTCCTTCAGCAAAATCCTGGTTTCTTTTCGCCAAAAACTTTCGTTTTTATCACCTGAGGTATTTTCATGAGCAAAAAGTGGGGGTTTGAGCCACACAGCCATGCCGTCAGCGAAAAACCTCGTTTTTGAGGTCAGAAATGGCCATTTTTTCAGTTTTTCGGCCAAAATTTTTTTCCTTCAGCAAAACCCTGGTTTTTTTTCGCCAAAAACTTTCGTTCTTATCACCTGAGGTATTTTGATGAGCAAAAAGTGGGGGTTTGAGCAACACAGCCATGCCGTCAGCGAAAAACCTCGTTTTGAGGTCCAAAATGGCCATTTTTTTCAGTTTTTCGGCCCAAACATTTTTTCCTTCAGCAAAACCCTGGTTTTTTTTCGCCAAAAACTTTCGTTCTTATCACCTGAGGTATTTTGATGAGCAAAAAGTAGGTGTTTGAGCAACACAGCCATGCCGTCAGCGAAAAACCTCGTTTTGAGGTCCAAAATGGCCATTTTTTCAGTTTTTGGGCCCAAAAATTTTTTCCTTCAGCAAAACCCTGGTTTTTTTTCGCCAAAAACTTTCGTTCTTATCACCTGAGGTATTTTCATGAGCAAAAAGGGGGGGTTTGAGCCACACAGCCATGCCGTCAGCGAAAAACCTCGTTTTCAGGTCCGAAATGGCCATTTTTTCAGTTTTTCGGCCCAAAAATTTTTTTCTTCAGCAAAACCCTGGTTTTTTTTCACAAAAACTTTCGTTCTTATCACCTGAGGTATTTTGATGAGCGAAAAGTGGGGGTTTGAGCAACACAGCCATGCCGTCAGCGAAAAACCTCGTTTTGAGGTCAGAAATCGCCATTTTTTCAGTTTTTGGGCGCAAACATTTTTTCCTTCAACAAAACCCTGGTTTTTTTTTTGCCAAAAACTTTCGTTTCTTATCACATGAGGTATTTTGATGAGCAAAAAGTGGGGGTTTGAGCGACACAGCCATGCCGTCAGCGAAAAACTTCGTTTTGAGGTTCAAAATGGCCATTTTTTCAGTTTTTCGGCCCAAAAATTTTTTTCCTTCAGCAAAATCCTGGTTTTTTTTCGCCAAAAACTTTCGTTTTTATCACCTGAGGTATTTTCATGAGCAAAAAGTGGGGGGTTTGAGCCACACAGCCATGCCGTCAGCGAAAAACCTCGTTTTGAGGTCAGAAATGGCCATTTTTCAGTTTTTCGGCCAAAATTTTTTTCCTTCAGCAAAACCCTGGTTTTTTTTCGCCAAAAACTTTCGTTCTTATCACCTGAGGTATTTTGATGAGCAAAAAGTGGGGGTTTGAGCAACACAGCCATGCCGTCAGCGAAAAACCTCGTTTTGAGGTCCAAAATGGCCATTTTTTCAGTTTTTCGGCCCAAACATTTTTTCCTTCAGCAAAACCCTGGTTTTTTTTCGCCAAAAACTTTCGTTCTTATCACCTGAGGTATTTTGATGAGCAAAAAGTAGGTGTTTGAGCAACACAGCCATGCCGTCAGCGAAAAACCTCGTTTTTGAGGTCCAAAATGGCCATTTTTTCAGTTTTTGGGCCCAAAAATTTTTTCCTTCAGCAAAACCCTGGTTTTTTTTTCGCCAAAAACTTTCGTTCTTATCACCTGAGGTATTTTCATGAGCAAAAAGTGGGGGTTTGAGCCACACAGCCATGCCGTCAGCGAAAAACCTCGTTTTCAGGTCCGAAATGGCCATTTTTTCAGTTTTTCGGCCCAAAAATTTTTTTCTTCAGCAAAACCCTGGTTTTTTTTCACAAAAACTTTCGTTCTTATCACCTGAGGTATTTTGATGAGCGAAAAGTGGGGGTTTGAGCAACACAGCCATGCCGTCAGCGAAAAACCTCGTTTTGAGGTCAGAAATCGCCATTTTTTCAGTTTTTGGGCGCAAACATTTTTTCCTTCAACAAAACCCTGGTTTTTTTTTGCCAAAAACTTTCGTTCTTATCACATGAGGTATTTTGATGAGCAAAAAGTGGGGGTTTGAGCGACACAGCCATGCCGTCAGCGAAAAACTTCGTTTTGAGGTTCAAAATGGCCATTTTTTCAGTTTTTCGGCCCAAAAATTTTTTCCTTCAGCAAAATCCTGGTTTTTTTTTCGCCAAAAACTTTCGTTTTTATCACCTGAGGTATTTTCATGAGCAAAAAGTGGGGGTTTGAGCCACACAGCCATGCCGTCAGCGAAAAACCTCGTTTTGAGGTCAGAAATGGCCATTTTTTCAGTTTTTCGGCCAAAATTTTTTTCCTTCAGCAAAACCCTGGTTTTTTTTCGCCAAAAACTTTCGTTCTTATCACCTGAGGTATTTTGATGAGCAAAAAGTGGGGGTTTGAGCAACACAGCCATGCCGTCAGCGAAAAACCTCGTTTTGAGGTCCAAAATGGCCATTTTTTCAGTTTTTCGGCCCAAACATTTTTTCCTTCAGCAAAACCCTGGTTTTTTTTCGCCAAAAACTTTCGTTCTTATCACCTGAGGTATTTTGATGAGCAAAAAGTAGGTGTTTGAGCAACACAGCCATGCCGTCAGCGAAAAACCTCGTTTTGAGGTCCAAAATGGCCATTTTTTCAGTTTTTTGGGCCCAAAAATTTTTTCCTTCAGCAAAACCCTGGTTTTTTTTTCGCCAAAAACTTTCGTTCTTATCACCTGAGGTATTTTGATGAGCAAAAAGTGGGGGTTTGAGCAACACAGCCATGGCGACAGCGAAAAAACCTCGTTTTGAGGTCCAAAATAGCCATTTTTTTCAGTTTTTCGGCCCAAAAATTTTTTCTTTCAGCAAAACCCTGGTTTTTTTTCGCCAAAAACTTTCGTTCTTATCATCTGAGGTATTTTTATGAGCAAAAAGTGGGGTTTGAGCCACACAGCCATGCCGTCAGCAAAAAACCTCGTTTTGAGGTCCAAAATGGCCATTTTTTCAGTTTTTCGGCCCAAAAATTTTTTCCTCCTGCAAAACCTTGGTTTTTTTTTTGCCAAAAACTTTCGTTCTTATCACCTGAGGTATTTTGATGAGCAAAAAGTGGGGGTTTGAGCAACACAGCCATGCCGTCAGCGAAAAACCTCGTTTTGAGGTCCAAAATGGCCATTTTTTTCAGTTTTTTGGGCCCAAAAATTTTTTCCTTCAGCAAAATCCTGGTTTTTTTCGCCAAAAACTTTCGTTTTTATCACCTGAGGTATTTTCATGAGCAAAAAGTGGGGGTTTGAGCCACACAGCCATGCCGACAGCGAAAAACCTCGTTTTGAGGTCCAAAATGGCCATTTTTTCAGTTTTTTCGGCCCAAAAATTTTTTTCCTCCCACAAAACCCTGGTTTTTTTTTGCCAAAAACTTTCGTTTTTATCACCTGAGGTATTTTCATGAGCAAAAAGTGGGGGTTTGAGCCACACAGCCATGCCGTCAGCGAAAAACCTCGTTTTCAGTTCCGAAATGGCCATTTTTTCAGTTTTTCGGCCCAAAAATTTTTTCCTTCAGCAAAACCTGGTTTTTTTTCACAAAAACTTTCGTTCTTATCACCTGAGGTATTTTGATGAGCAAAAAGTGGGGGTTTGAGCAACACAGCCATGCCGTCAGCGAAAAAACCTCGTTTTGAGGTCCAAAATGGCCATTTTTTCAGTTTTTCGGCCCAAAAATTTTTTCCTCCAGCAAAACCTTGGTTTTTTTTTCGCCAAAAACTTTCGTTTTTATCACCTGAGGTATTTTCATGAGCAAAAAGTTAGGGTTTGAGCCACACAGCCATGCCGTCAGCGAAAAACCTCGTTTTGAGGTCCGAAATGGCCATTTTTTCAGTTTTTGGGCCCAAAAATTTTTTCCTTCAGCAAAATCCTGGTTTTTTTTCGCCAAAAACTTTCGTTTTTATCACCTGAGGTATTTTCATGAGCAAAAAGTGGGGGTTTGAGCCACACAGCCATGCCGACAGCGAAAAACCTCGTTTTGAGGTCCAAAATGGCCATTTTTTTCAGTTTTTTCGGCCCAAAAATTTTTTCCTCCCACAAAACCCTGGTTTTTTTTGCCAAAAACTTTCGTTTTTTATCACCTGAGGTATTTTCATGAGCAAAAAGTGGGGGTTTGAGCCACACAGCCATGCCGTCAGCGAAAAACCTCGTTTTCAGTTCCGAAATGGCCATTTTTTCAGTTTTTCGGCCCAAAAATTTTTTCCTTCAGCAAAACCTGGTTTTTTTTCACAAAAACTTTCGTTCTTATCACCTGAGGTATTTTGATGAGCAAAAAGTGGGGGTTTGAGCAACACAGCCATGCCGTCAGCGAAAAACCTCGTTTTGAGGTCCAAAATGGCCATTTTTTCAGTTTTTTCGGCCCAAAAATTTTTTCCTCCAGCAAAACCTTGGTTTTTTTTTCGCCAAAAACTTTCGTTTTTATCACCTGAGGTATTTTCATGAGCAAAAAGTTAGGGTTTGAGCCACACAGCCATGCCGTCAGCGAAAAACCTCGTTTTGAGGTCCGAAATGGCCATTTTTTCAGTTTTTGGGCCCAAACATTTTTTTCTTCAGCAAAACCCTGGTTTTTTTTTGCCAAAAACTTTCGTTCTTATCACCTGAGGTATTTTGATGAGCAAAAAGTGGGTGTTTGAGAAAAACAGCCATGCCGTCAGCGAAAAACCTCGTTTTGAGGTCCAAAATGGCCATTTTTTCAGTTTTTGGGCCCAAAACTTTTTTTCTTTCAGCAAAATCCTGGTTTTTTTTCGCCAAAAACTTTCCTTTTTATCACCTCAGGTATTTTCATGAGCAAAAAGTGGGGGTTTGAGCCACACAGCCATGCCGACAGCGAAAAACCTCGTTTTGAGGTCCAAAATGGCCATTTTTTCAGTTTTTCGGCCCAAAAAATTTTTTCCTCCCACAAAACCTTGGTTTTTTTTGCCAAAAACTTTCGTTTTTATCACCTGAGGTATTTTCATGAGCAAAAAGTGGGGGTTTGAGCCACACAGCCATGCCGTCAGCGAAAAACCTCGTTTTGAGGTCCGAAATGGCCATTTTTTCAGTTTTTCGGCCCAAAAATTTTTTCCTTCAGCAAAACCCTGGTTTTTTTTCGCCAAAAACTTTCGTTCTTATCACCTGAGGTATTTTGATGAGCAAAAAGTGGGGGTTTGAGCAACACAGCCATGCCGTCAGCGAAAAACCTCGTTTTTGAGGTCCAAAATGGCCATTTTTTCAGTTTTTCGGCCCAAAAATTTTTTCCTTCAGCAAAACCCTGGTTTTTTTTTCGCCAAAAACTTTCGTTCTTATCACCTGAGGTATTTTGATGAGCAAAAAGGGGGGGTTTGAGCAACACAGCCATGCCGTCAGCGAAAAACCTCGTTTTGAGGTCCAAAATGGCCATTTTTTCAGTTTTTCGGCCCAAAAATTTTTTCTTTCACCAAAACCCTGTTTTTTTTTCGCCAAAAACTTTCGTTCTTATCACCTGTGGTATTTTGATGAGCAAAAAGTGGGGGTTTGAGCCACACAGCCATGCCGTCAGCGAAAAACCTCGTTTTGAGGTCCGAAATGGCCATTTTTTCAGTTTTTCGGCCCAAATATTTTTTCCTTCAGCAAAACCCTGGTTTTTTTTCGCCAAAAACTTTCGTTCTTATCACCTGAGGTATTTTGATGAGCAAAAAGGGGGGGTTTGAGCAACACAGCCATTGCCGTCCAGCGAAAAACCTCGTTTTGAGGTCCAAAATGGCCATTTTTTTCAGTTTTTCGGCCCAAAAATGTTTTCCTTCAGCAAAACCCTGGTTTTTTTTCGCAAAAAAACTTTCGTTCTTATCACCTGAGGTATTCTTATGAGCAAAAAGTGGGGGTTTGAGCCACACAGCCATGCCGTCAGCGAAAAACCTCGTTTTGATGTCCAAATGGCCATTTTTTCAGTTTTTTCGGACCAAAAATTTTTTCCTTCACCAAAACCCTGTTTTTTTTTCGCCAAAAACTTTCGTTCTTATCACTTGAGGTATTTTTATGAGCAAAAAGTGGGGGTTTGAGCAACACAGCCATGCCGACAGCGAAAAACCTCGTTTTTGAGGTCCAAAATGGCCATTTTTTTCAGTTTTTCGGCCCAAAAATTTTTTTCCTCCCACAAAACCTTGGTTTTTTTTTGCCAAAAACTTTCGTTTTTATCACCTGAGGTATTTTCATGAGCAAAAAGTGGGGGTTTGAGCCACACAGCCATGCCGTCAGCGAAAAACCTCCTTTTGAGGTCCGAAATGGCCATTTTTTCAGTTTTCGGCCCAAAATTTTTTCCTTCTGCAAAACCCTGGTTTTTTTTCGCCAAAAACTTTCGTTCTTATCACCTGAGGTATTTTCATGAGCAAAAAGTGGGGGGTTTGAGCCACACAGCCATGCCGTCAGCGAAAAACCTCGTTTTGAGGTCCAAAATGGCCATTTTTTCAGTTTTTCGGCCCAATCATTTTTTCCTTCAGCAAAACCCTGGTTTTTTTTTCGCCAAAAACTTTCGTTTTTATCACCTGAGGTTTTTGATGAGCAAAAAGTTGGTATTTGAGCCACACAGACATGCCGTCAGCGAAAAACCTCGTTTTGAGGTCCAAAATGGCCATTTTTTCAGTTTTTCGGCCCAAAAATTTTTTCCTTCAGCAAAACCCTGGTTTTTTTTCGCCAAACGCTTTCGTTTTTATCACCTGAGGTATTTTCATGAGCAAAAAGTTGGGTTTTGAGCCACACAGCCATGCCGACAGCGAAAAACCTCGTTTTGAGGTCCAAAATGGCCATTTTTTCAGTTTTTGGGCCCAAAAATTTTTTCCTTCAGCAAAACCCTGGTTTTTTTTCGCCAAAAACTTTCGTTTTTATCACCTGAGGTATTTTCATGAGCAAAAAAAGGGGGTTTGAGTCACACAGCCATGCCGTCAGCGAAAAACCTCGTTTTGAGGTCCGAAATGGCCATTTTTTTAGTTTTTCGGCCCCAAATATTTTTTCCTTCAGCAAAACCCTGGTTTTTTTTCGCCAAAAACTTTCGTTCTTATCACCTGAGGTATTTTGATGAGCAAAAAGTGGGGGTTTGAGCAACACAGCCATGCCGTCAGCGAAAAACCTCGTTTTGAGGTCCAAAATGGCCATTTTTTTCAGTTTTTCGGCCCAAAAATGTTTTCCTTCAGCAAAACCCTGGTTTTTTTTTGCCAAAAACTTTCGTTCTTATCACCTGAGGTATTTTGATGAGCAAAAAGTGGGTGGTTTGAGAAAAACAGCCATGCCGTCAGCGAAAAACCTCGTTTTGAGGTCCAAAATGGCCATTTTTTCAGTTTTTGGGCCCAAAACTTTTTTTCTTTCAGCAAAATCCTGGTTTTTTTTCGCCAAAAAACTTTCCTTTTTATCACCTCAGGTATTTTCATGAGCAAAAAGTGGGGGGTTTGAGCCACACAGCCATGCCGACAGCGGAAAAACCTCGTTTTGAGGTCCAAAATGGCCATTTTTTCAGTTTTTCGGCCCAAAAATTTTTTCCTCCCACAAAACCTTGGTTTTTTTTTGCCAAAAACTTTCGTTTTTATCACCTGAGGTATTTTCATGAGCAAAAAGTGGGGGGTTTGAGCCACACAGCCATGCCGTCAGCGAAAAACCTCGTTTTGAGGTCCGAAATGGCCATTTTTTCAGTTTTTTCGGCCCAAAAATTTTTTCCTTCAGCAAAACCCTGGTTTTTTTTCGCCAAAAACTTTCGTTCTTATCACCTGAGGTATTTTGATGAGCAAAAAAGTTGGGGTTTGAGCAACACAGCCATGCCGTCAGCGAAAAACCTCGTTTTGAGGTCCAAAATGGCCATTTTTTCAGTTTTTCGGCCCAAAAATTTTTTCCTTCAGCAAAACCCTGGTTTTTTTTCGCCAAAAACTTTCGTTCTTATCACCTGAGGTATTTTGATGAGCAAAAAGGGGGGGGGTTTGAGCAACACAGCCATGCCGTCAGCGAAAAACCTCGTTTTGAGGTCCAAAATGGCCATTTTTTCAGTTTTTCGGCCCAAAAATTTTTTCTTTCACCAAAACCCTGTTTTTTTTTCGCCAAAAACTTTCGTTCTTATC
>JALHLI010000178.1:0-38895 GCA_023349425.1 Anthopleura sola | reverse complement strand
TCAGTATCGCATTTATCACTTAGATGTGACTGAAAAAAGACAAGCACTGTTAATAAGCAATAGCTGGGCTTCACTTGACGTCATTTCCTGTCTCGTGTGGAATGTTCCTCAGCTGAATTACAGGGTTTCAACAGAATAGGCCTTTTGCAGCTAACAGTCATGTGATGATATATCACTTCAATAGCGAATAGATTGAACTCACGGTCCCTTGGGAAAAGCTCAACTGGAAGGCAAACAAACTCTTAAAGATCAAAAGCATGCTTTGAGGGTATAAAAGCATTTTGAAAAAGGCTTTATCCAAGGCATTAAAAATTTAATGAAAATTGTTTTGTATAATTGAAATGGGATTTTTTTGCTCTCCAGTTACAGTCATGTGATCATTAGCTGCAAGGAGCCTATTCTATCTGGCTGACAGCACATGGTGGTCAGTGTTTGACCACCATTTGGAGCAGATAATGAGGTTCAAAGACTTTTATCAGCTGATTGAAACCCAGCAATACGCTAATGAGTCTGCGTATGTTGCTTACCGCCAGTTAAGAATAAAGGAACAACCAAGGCACAAGCGAACACTGAACAAAACGACTTTACTCGAGGAATAACAACTTGACACGAGTGAACTAGGAAAACAAGATGGCCGACCCAGGGTCGGTCACGTGACTAACAATATGTACCGCTGACCGGTACTGGCGTGACTTCTCTTTCTTAGTTTTCTTACAACATGGGAAATAACTATGGAGGGAGAGAAATTATATAACATGATTAAAAGTCAGTAACATAGTCTGCTAAGTGTGCAGGGGGGCGTTTGACGCGCGTGGATCTTCGAAGGTCTGTTTGGGCTGTTGGGAGCTCTGTTAGGGTTGGATCATCATCAGCGTCTTCACTTTCTTCAGTTGGGGATTGTTCAGGTGCTGATGGACTGTCTTGCGCTTCGAGCTGTATGGGCTGGAGACCGGGAGTCGAGATTACTTCCGGGATTGGTGGAGGTCTGGGTGGCTGACTGGGCTGGAGGGATTCGTCGTTAGTTAGTTCAGCTGTGCTGGCACGTCTTGGGAAGTCTTGGGGGGACGGTGTGTCAGCGGGGACTTTGAAGCAGTCAGAGATTTTCACTCGGTACGATGAACTGCGTAGTTGGGTACCAACGAACTTTTTGATGTTGCAAAACGGGGGATCCATAGATACGACCAGGTATCGATCTCTGGCGCGGGACTTGTTTCTATCAGAGTGGAGATAGACTAAGTCGCCAACAGTAATGGGAGGAACGGTTCTTGGCAGACTTGCTGGGGCCTTGGAACGCTCACTAGATGGGTGGTTCTTCAAACGATGTTGGTGCTGAACGGTTAGAAGGTTCTGGTCGCTGAGGGGGATCTGTTCGTTGGAGAACTGGTCTCGCTGTGTCCACATTTCTCGGGAGGACAAGCCACGTGCACGTATGCGTGAGTTAAGAGATGCTGTTGCTATGGCGAGGGTCAGATCTGTTACCTTTCCCCCGAGTGGGTCTTGGCGCAGTAGCTCATACTCTAACTCTTGGATGGCCTTTTCGGCGACTGGGTTCTTGTTAATGTTCTTTGCGTGGCCCAACTCTAGTGTGATCCTGTACTGTTGTAGGAGAGTGTCATTGACAAGTGCTTTGAACCCAGGGGCGGGATCAGTTCGTACTATGGCAGGTGGACCATCGAGCGGACGTAGCTGGATACATAGCTGAATGAGGGCATCTCGTAAGGATGTATGACGTTCATCTTGAAGGAGACGTGTGGCTGTATACGAGGTCACGGACTCACGGAGTACGAGTATCAGCTGACGTGACCTCTTTATGACATCTGCAGCGAATGACTGACCCACTGCGTCTGGTGGAGGCGAGGTTGACTGTTCGATACGTGCACTAGGGGACTGCTTTAAGGCAGCGCACGTGTGGCATCCGTTGGTTATGCGGTCAACGGCTTTATCCATATCCAAGGCAAACAAATAACGTTTGGCAACCATTTTGAGCTGGTGACTGGTGGGATGATGGAGTTGGATATGGAGTGCTGTAAGTAATCCGTCGATGGCTTGACGCGGGACAATTATGCACTCTCGGCTTGGTGCCAAGGGCTCGTTTCTCTTGACAACGAGTAGACCATCAGATGCAATGGTAGCGACATTGAGGTACCGTTTTACGTCCTTGATGTTGTTTAGCTTTTTGGATGGCCGAGTACCCTGAGTGAGGTGGGCGTGAGTGCGACGCATATCAGGGCACTCGGTCTGTATGGACAACCAGGCGGATCGGCTTGTGAATGGTAGACGCACTTTGCCATCCATGACGTCTTGGATGGACGTCAACCGGACGACTGATTCTCTGGTGTCGTTGACGAAGGAGCAAATCTGGCATGACTCATCTTCGCATGGTGGGGCATTGCGACTTGCAAAGTCTGAAGGTAGAATGGCTGAGCCTGCAACATGTCGGACGGATGCTTGATAACGGCTTACAACTGAAAGGAACGTAGACACGCGTGGACTGGCCGAGAACTCACCTCGGCAGAGTTTTTCAAAGGCTTGCACACATGGCTTGCTGTCTGTGAGGATACAAGTGTTCTTGCTTGACTGAACAATAAAGGGACTGAAATGTTTAGTAGCTGCTGCGATGGACAGAGCCTCGATTTCACACGGCAACCATGTGGTCTGCGAACCACGGAGTTTTGCACTGAAGAAACCAGCAAGGAGCTGTTTGCCTTCTCGGGTAACGTATAGAGTAGCGCCGATCCCAGGTTTCCTAACAGCACCGTCTGTTACGATCCAGAGCTGGTCGTCTGGTCTTGGAAGAGTGATGCAGCGGGGTGACTGTATGGCGTGCTGAGCCTTTTGAAAGGCGCTTCGAAGCTCATCGGTCCACAAGATGGATTCTTGTGATTGGCGGCCAGCAGTGATGTGGTCAAGTGGGGCTAGGTGCGTAGAGCACTGTGGGATGACGCGCGAGAGAACTTTGTACGCACCTACGAAGGATCTCATCTGGCAGACTGTATCCGGAAGGGGGCACGAGGCCAGGGTGTTTACACGGTGCGGGCTGGCTTTTAGGCTTCCGTTGCTCCAGATCCAACCAAGTATCGTTGTTTCCTTCGGGTTGATGACAGTTTTGGTAGCTGAGAGGCGAAGGTCGCATCTGTGCAGGGCCTGTAGCAGCTTTTTCCAGTTTGATAGCAGTTCTTGAGGGGTGTTTCCACCACAGTAGAGGTCGTCGGCTATCTTTACTGTGGAACCGTCTTGAAGTAGCGGACCAAGTACACGGCACATGAGCTCCTCTAACGCTGTTTCCGACCCGGGCATCCCCATCGCAGATCTTTTGTAGACTCGTACACCTTTGAAAGGGGTGGCAACACCACAGTACTTCATTGACTCTTTCGCCAAGGGAATTTGGTAAAAGGCGCTCGTCAGGTCAGTCTTGATTAAGTGCTTCCACTGGGCAATATGTCGTAGGGTGGTGTCAACATCAGGAAGTAGGGAGGGTTGAGGTTTACTGTATCGGCCAACGTCAGCGAAAGCTGTTACAAGGCGGTAGTCGCCGTTGGGTTTTTTGACTAGGAAAGAGGGATTCAGGTATTCGACAGTGACTCCTGCATCCTCTGGGGTCTCGAAAACGCCAAGTGCTTCAAGTTGGTCGAACTTTTCCTGGAGCTCGACGAGTTTGCCTCTATCGTATTGCGGAAGACGACCCTTTCGTTGGGGTGGTTCTACCGGTCCCATGTTCACTTTTGCATGGAAAGAACCGGCGGCTCCGTTGTAACCTTTATAGTTCGGGTCAAAGACGGAATCGTATTCTTGGAGTACTGAGTGGAATTCTGCTTGCACTTGTGGTGATAGGAGGTTGTCAGGGTCGACTTGTACGGCAGAAGAATGATTCTTTGCACTGGGCGTCACTGGTGTTGGTTGTTTGGGTTGTTTATTTTCTACTGACTCTTTTGGATGGAAGGTGAGATTAGCCTGGCATAAGTGTTCATTTCGTTTGAGTGTGAGTGGCTCAGACGTCAAATTTGGGATGCGGATTCTTCTTGCGACGCTAGACACTATGCCTGGCTGTGGCCATATCTGTGAGGGTGCTAACCGCTTGAAGCTTGGGGCGTCGGTACGGGGTTCGATTGCGTATTCGCAGTCAGGTGGAGCGTCGGCTGGTAGCTCTACCTCTACGAACTCTCCAGGCCAGATGGTCTGTGCTTGCGAAGGGGATCTTAACAGGAATGCATATCGGGCAGTTGGGTTTTCTCTTTGGTCTTGTGACGAGCCGTAGGGGTAGCTTGAACCATCACCGAGGATTACTTCTCTTTTGGCGGGACGGACGGCGATGTCATTAGTTTCCATGAAGGGAGTTCCGGCGCGTACTTCGACATCAAGATCTTCGACGACAAGGCCTTCAAAGTGGAAACTATGTTTGTCCCTGGTGAAAGTGATTTTTGTTTCTCCGAGGACTTTAAGGGTAGAAGATCCATCAGCTTGGTGTACAGACTGTGAGCTGGGTACGACTTTAACTCCTAGGCGTATAGCGGTGGCTTGGCGCATCATGTTACCAGTAGCTCCACTATCAATGGTGATGCGGGATGTGTGGTGGCCGTGGAACACATCTAGGTAGGGGGATTGTCTGGTCTGGACCCTGAAAGCCACGGTGCGTGCGTCGACCTGCTCGTCGTAGGTGTGTTGGGAAGCCGGGGGACATGGATCTCTTTCATTATCATCGACTTGGTCTTCATCCAGGATGTCCACGATTTGCCGGGCTTTTACCATATAGCGTTTGTCGTTATCGGGAAGGAACTCACATTGGCTTAAGAAATGCCGGATTTCAGGGCGTCCAGCTTGTTTGCACAATGGGCAGACTTTCTCCTGTCTTGGCGGCTTATGTGTTGTCTTGTTCGTAGCTCTGCCCCTTGGGGGATTGCGGCGGAACTCAGTGGTAACGGCTGAGCGCAGGACTTTTGCATCATCTACGGCGTGTATTTCATCAAGAAGCGAATCAAGAGCTTGTGAAATTTCGGGTTTGATGGAGGCAAGCGTACGAGATCTTAGCTCGGTACCATAGCGCTGCTTCACAAGTCTGGGTAGGTGAGGGTGGATCAGCTTTAACCACGTCAGGACAACTAGGTTTTCTAGCGTTGGAGATAATTCCTCATCCTCAGGCATTGCGTCACCGTGGTGGGTTAGGCCGTTTGTTCTGAGAAGAGAGTCTTCGACGAAGGCCATTAATCGCTGATACAGGTCTTCTGGGCGCTCATTTGGTTCGAGATGTATGTCGGAGAAATCGATAAAGTGGGCGCCAGTCACTTGGAAGCCGAAATGTTGTCTGATTGTTTGCCAAATGAACTCCAGGGATGTAGAGCTTTTAACTAGTGAACTTCGGGAGATAATTGGGCAGTAGTTGGCAATTTGGCCAAGCATAAGCTCTAAGAAATTTGCTTTCTGTTGGGCAGTACGGCGGCTAGCTAGTGGAACAGACTCACCGTCACTTTGGAATCCACGTAGTGGTTGAGCTTTAGACTTCTTTTGCCACGTGAAGCCTTCCGCGAGGAAGGGAGCAAAATTACTATCCAGAGAGAGAGTGTACAGTAGATTCTGTTTCCAGTTCTCGAAGCTGTTGATGGTTTCAGTCTTGGTTAAGCACCACTGCTTTGGTGCTCGATGAGTAGAGACCATTTTTTCGGTGTTTGACGAGTGTTATCACGGCGACTTTACGCTGTTTTGGTTCTTCTTTATGAGCTTTTTGAGCACGGTTAGGCGATGAAGAGGCTAGGGTAGGACCAACGGCTGCCACCACGCCAGTTAAGAATAAAGGAACAACCAAGGCACAAGCGAACACTGAACAAAACGACTTTACTCGAGGAATAACAACTTGACACGAGTGAACTAGGAAAACAAGATGGCCGACCCAGGGTCGGTCACGTGACTAACAATATGTACCGCTGACCGGTACTGGCGTACGATAACGACGCTAGTATGAACCAAGCTTGAAAGTGTATTTAGCTGGATCAAAAAGTAAAAAAAAATTTTGATCCAAATTCCAGCTTGTGGATGCTCACAGGAGGTGAAACTGTAACTTGTAAAATAATATACATGAAAAATTTACTCGAATTTGATTGGCTTAGAGCAGTGCAGTTCAAGTGTAACACAGTGCAGAAATCTGTAACAGTGTAAAAAGGTGTCACACAGTGAAAATTACAGTTTCCGAAAACGGTCTTGAAACCATTTTTTTATTTTTTTATTCTGCTGTTGATAACATTATTAAGCATCAAGACTATGCATTTTCCAATCGCGAAGGAAAAAGTTTAAGCGGTGAAAACGGCTAAAAAGTTAGTGATTTACGGTCTCGTGCAATTTGAACTCTTTGAAAAACACACTCGTGCAAATTAATCCCAAATTGAACTCGAAACCATATTATTACGTATGCAAATATCTCAAATTCATAAACAGTTATTATATCAAGCAGTCGAAACATAAAATCTATAAATCTACCCATAATCCTTGACGGTCTCAGCTTTGTAGCTTGTCAGATGACTTACCTTATTGGAAAAAAAGTGTAAACAAGGTTATAGAAACACGTGTTAAACTACACTATATAGCGTGTAGTTTAATTAACATTCCTCTTCGTAAAAGTGTGACACTACAAGTGCAGAGTTACATGATAAAATGTAAAAAGATACATTACTACAAAGTTCGGTTATATATAGACCCCTTTCAGCACGTCGGAATGCAGGTACGGATCCAGGAATGAAAGAAAGGGTGGGCCGAAAAACGTCGTCCTCAAAGAAAACCTTCAAGACTGTACGCAAATTTTTCATTTTGCCAAATTGAAAAAAAAAAACATCTTTTAAAATGGGGAAGGGCCGCGGCCCCGTTGGCGCACCCCTTAATCCTCCCCTGCAATTTGGAGGGCAAAACAATAGGTTCCAATCCTCGGGAGATTTTTTTTGTTTTGTTTTGTCCTCCAAATTGAGCAGCTCTGACGTCACGTGCAAGGGGTTTATAAGTCACGCAATATCAAAGTAAAGTCAGTATTTCGAATAAGCTTTGACCACGTAAAAGATGTTGACAGCAGTCATCAAGAGAAAGAAAAACAGCATCGCCCGCGAATGACATACAGCCCTTGACATTCTATTAGCTGCGGCCTTGTTGAATGCCTGGAACTTGATCTTTCCCTGTGTCAGCTTGACGAAGCCAATACCAGCTTGATAATTTTCTAGAGCCACACCCTTGAGTTCTGTGACAGTTAGTTCGTAAAACGAGTTGGGATCTCGCTGACCGTCGAACACAGGCTGTCTCCGAAGAAATGGGAGAGAATTTTGATTCACCCACTCGTGCTGGCAGTAAATTAAGAGGAAAATTGCACAAGCAATCAAAAAACCCAACGGAAGCTCCTTTGGGGCCGCACCAATAGCACCCAAATATCCGAACACACTTGCAAAGCATACCAAACGTGCAAGTGCTAAGAAGTAAGGGCAGTCGAGGTAGGTGGGTAACTTTGTGTTTGGGAAGTATGGCCGGCTCTGCTTGATGTAAAAATTTATTTTTGCATGGTGTGTATCTCTAACTGTTATTTTTTGAACATCAATTTCTTTTATTTGTACGCGTGTGCTCTCAACCTGGCCGACTCTAATTTCTTCAGCGGACATGTTAATTCAAGCCAGTAGTTTCTCTTGTACAGTACCTAGGGAAGTGACGGGAATACGATTAACTGAATCACGAACATTCTAGGTGATTATCCACCTTTACCTAATCAGAAAAGCCGAGGTCAAGGTAAGACAGCTGTGTGCAATTCTACAAGAGTACAAGCATGTTTGTAAACCTAAGCTAACTAAGACTGTCATGAATCGTCATCTTGCGATCAAGCTAAAGTGTGACGCAGTACGACGTCACAATCATTAACATAAACTTACAGACTTAGCACTTTTTTTTATTTTACCATTCAACTATTCACTTAATGTAGAATCAATACTGAAAGTATTCAAATTTGCCAGACTTGCTAATATTGAGATGTATTCTCAAATAATTCTCAAATAAACTAAAATTACAAGCTCTACCAGGCCTAGAAAGAGACTGCACGATTAGTAGCTCTGCAAGACAAACCACAAAAGCCAGGGGGGAGAGAATTACCAGACAAAATTCGCCAGGTTGATTTTGCAACCGTTTTAGATATTAAATATATTCTTTTGGGCATATAGTTTTATGAGAAATATTTTATATTATATTTTAAAAAAACTTTTGAAAGATTTTGAAAGGGCCTACGGTTCTTCTCACTCTAACCTATCCGGCGTCTGTTAAAAATAATGATAAAGAATCTTCAAAAAAAAACCTACCATGGATTTGATCGATTCAGTCTATAAAGCGGAAGAGATCAAAGTCACTGAAGCACGAACAACTAAAGCGAAAGTCAATCAAGCAAAAATGGCAAAAGCGAATTATTTAATTTCACTAAATTAAAGATTAAACTAGTAAAACTGAAGTTAAAGCAAAATTCAAAAGTTGCAAGAAGATAATTTAGTTTGTGTTTTGCGCGCACGTGATTTTTGATTCGACTATCTTGTAGTTCAACTTTCAGTAAATTATCCTTGTCGGCCACCCCACTTCAAATGATGGAGCTTGTATGTGTTAGTTACCTTTATCAATGGAAGCCAAAAAATGCAGAAGCAAATTAATTTTAGGAGAGGACAGAGAAAAGAGAAACAAAATGACTGGTGAGTCTCGCTCACATTTTAGGATGTCTCGACCAACTCTCACGATCACTCGAAAGAAGACTTTGATACATATATTAAAATGGTTGTCTGCATGAATGCCATTAAGATTATGAATAAGAATTCGAAGCGATATATACAATTTCTACGAATGATACATTCAATTGCATGCTATTTTACCATAATGACTTACTCTTACCTCAGTTGCACGATGAAAACAGCGTATGGAATTTATGAAGTGCAGCTTCAGATTGATCAGGAAAGCGCATACGGAAGTATAGTGCTCTCGTTTCCAGGACATCTCGGTCCTGGAAAGGTCAGCATTCTTTTCTTCGTCAACAATGGATTGATTCCACATGAGTTATCTGGCATATAAATAACATTTGAACTCATCGATGAAAAATGTTTTCAAATAAAATCTAGTAAAAACCAACTTTGAAGCAATGTTGAATAAAATTGTCCAATAGACCCCTAGCAGCACGTCGGAATGCAGCTCGATTTGGAGGGCAAAACAAAACAAAAGAATTTCAATCTCCTGAGAATTGGAACCTATTGTTTTTTCCTCCAAATTGATCGAGCTGCACTGAGACTTACCAGAAATCAGACATCTATTGGAAAGTCCAACAAAGCAAAGTGATAAAACCTATTGTTAAAATGGTTGGCACATTAACATCACAACTGCAATGTTTATAAACATTACTTCCACCTATAGATAAACATGAATTTCCCGGAAATTTGAATTATTGGGTTGATAAAAAGCAACACATTTATTAGACCACGCTATAATTACCAAACTTTTTAAGAAATATCTATTACGGCTTCTATTGGGAACTTATAATACTTCCCAAACGTAGCGTTTTTATATGTTTTGATATTTCACCAGTGTATTCAGTCTCACGACTGCGATATTGGTTGTCAATAAAACTATTATTATTATTATTATTACGCTGTCTGATTTGGTCTGCTTCCCGTCGTGTCGGCTTATCAAAAAAGCAAAAGATGTGTCTCGAACCAAAAACTGATTGATCAAATTAACTCGCGCAGAACAAAGGCACAAAGTAATTTTATTTCTCTAAATTTCAGTTATTTCAATAGTATAGCTGTCTCTAGTGATATATTTAAAAAAATCACAAATATATATAGAACAAATTGCTAGCTCTCATAATCTTTTTTTATTAATTTTCATAAACAAGTTGAAATATAAATCAGATGAATACAAGGATTAAATTAGTAATATATTAATTGCACACACACAAAACTGTCTGCATTCCACACCTCAATATAACATAAAAACGAGAGCAGATATATAATGATAAATGCATGAAACCTGTGGCATTGAGCTCGTATTGTTTTATGGCATCTTGAGCCCCTAATAAAACATGGTACACTTTTGGTATGCCTTCTGAAACATATTTTAATAAATTAAAGTCATTATTCAAGAAGATTCAATACCATCACAACCAATCGAGACCTTTTGAGGTCCAGAAACGTGGAAAGGACGATAGGTGAAGCCTAAAAGCCAATTTGAGAAACTTGAAATCACCAGTGTCTTGTTGCGTGTTGAGTAAGTGAATCTAAAACCTGCGATTTTTTTTTTGTTCTGATTTTCTGCTTGTTAGACTAAAGTCAAGCGTCGATCTTCACATGAACCAAACCTAATGGCATAAAATAAGATCGCCTTATTATCCATTGTTTTCAATGCGTTCGGCTCATGTACTGAAATTCCGACGTCTGACTTTAGCCTAAGAATGGTTGAATGCAAGGATACTAGTATTAAATCTTCTGTGTATTCCTAGTCTTGATTTGGTCACTAAGCCCATGAGCATGCAATAAATTAGCGCCTGCATAGCAAACCTCTTTGAAATTTGCTCCTTCAAAAAGAAAAGGACTTTGCCCATAATTACAGCGTATTCTCGAGCACGATATATAAGGCAATAAGTTATGGATCTCTAAAAGTGTGTCTGAAGGGAAGGGATAATATTGGCCTGTTCCAACCCCATCAAGTGTGAATATCACGACTCCTGCAGGCCACATAATGCCACAACCAACAACATCTGGACATTTGTAACACTCTTGACTGGATGGGGAATGAACTGATGTTTTTGGCAGATACAACTGGCCATCGTATGAGACACAATAGATCTTGTCTCCAGTATTTGGGTCGAAAAATCCCATTTGCCTGCTTTTGGAAGGTGCGTTTTTCAAGTCTGCTTCAAAGTACAGACATGGGAAGGAAGGGGTATCTGGAAAAAGAAGAAAAAAGACCGTCTATTTTAAAGATTTGATTATGACATTTCTTACTTGATAGTATCACAAAGACTGTTATTATATATAGGGAATCAAGTATTTTTATAAAAGCTGAAGATGAAGATGAAGAATAGTAAAGAATTCGTGTTCCCCGTCTTCAGTTACATGCTCTTCTCAAAACTATTGAGAATTGATTTTTTTTTTAGCTGATTAAAAATTCGAAACAAAATCCAGGGCTCTTATCAAACTTGACTTTAAAAAACCAAAACCGAATGTACAAAAACTATTGAATTTCACAAATTATAGCATGTCATCCGCACCCATGTTGGATCATTGGCAGAAATGGCAGGGAAAGAAAACCATTTTTTTTGAGAAATTTATTTTCTCTCATGAATTTACTGCTATTTACATACACATGCGAATTCGGTAGATTGGAGCTGAATGCTGAAATTTGGTATTTGGCTTCCGTCAAACAAAAATAATCAGTTGGTACCTTTTATATTTTTGACTGACAGCAGTGAAAAAACAAATTCCAACGGGCAACGCCCACATACCGAGATCGCATGTTTATGTAAATAGCAGTAATTCAATTCAATAAACAACAGATGAGATCTTACCATTGTTGGCAGCAAGAGCTTCACTGGGAGAGAACTGCAACCATGAAGAAGCACCTGCTTCCCAAGAATTTTGAGAAGTTGGAGTAGCAGGTTCAGGAAGCTTGACTGGCATGCGCTTCTTCTGCCCTACAGCGTGGGTTGACACACTCTTCATCCATTCTGTTTGGTGGCTGTCAAGTTCTGAGTCTTTAGCTGGTGTAAGTGAAGCACCAGGTAGTTCCTCGCCAGAGGAAGGGGTTGCTTGGTTAGTTGGCAATCTATCTTCTTCTTCTGGTATCGTAGTTTTTTCTTCTGGCGTAGGGGACTGTGGCTCAAAGGATAGATGCGAGGATTCAACATCTTCTGGTGGTAACTGAACCGAGTCTGGACATGTTAGCATAAAGATAAAGCTTAATTTAGTACGTGCAATTCAGATAAACACCAGAAGACTCCTTAACAAGTTACTTTAGGAAGCAGCTACGTGATAGGGCAAGCACCACACCACACCTAACATTATTACCATAACCTCAGGGGCGGATCCTGGATTCACCGGCCCGCGAAAAACAGCAAACATGCAAAGTAGGGGCACAAAGTCGCCACTTCCAAGTAAATTGATACCTTCTATCTATCGAGGCTTTGGTTTATACGTTACGCGTAAGGCACAGGTAGCCCATTTCTTAATTCTAGTTGAAGCGTAGCCATTTCCAAGTGAAAGGGTAAAACACAGGTAACCCATTTTTTTATGCGTAACTAATTTTCCCCCGCCTTTCCCCCTTTTTGTTTTTTTGCGCAGCAACCTATAGTTACTCCGTTGACCTACCATGAACACCAGAATCTTGGGAAGGCGATTCTTCACCAGGGTATTGATCCTCTTCTACAATGCTCTCAAAGCTTTCTCTTAGCGGTGCCCAGCATGAAACCATGCGCACTGTGGGCTTCTTTTTGACAATATGAGAAATTGCAACGTAGCCCTCAGGCGGATCGTACCTAAAATGAAAACCGATTAGCTGCGTATCCAATTCCATCAAAAGGGTGTTAATATATTGGGGGAAAAAAGAAATCCGTTGTACTTTTCAATGCTGTTTTAATTTCTTACAGTTCTTTGCAAAATTTGCTGCGCGCGCAGATGGCGTCAGCGACCGTGCTCCGTGCACTAATAACGCACAGTTCTCGACCAATCAGAGCGCGCCGGCGTACTACTTAACCGATAATAAATGACAATAAAGAATGAAAAGGGAAACGGTGGCTTTTATTTCTAAAGCAGAATTAAATCTTCGTTTTTAATGTACAAAATGCACATGCCTACGGGTTCAGCAGATAACATAGCCTCAGTGTGCGGGATAATTTACGTTATTATATGAAACAGAGTGTGATATTGAGTGACATCAAAATGATAAAATTGACATCCCCACTCCCACCAGTGGTCAGTGGGGATACGTTCGCTGCGCTCACTCGTTAGAGATAATATCACCACTCGAAGATAAAATTCGTATCTCCGCGCGACCATGTAATATCCTCTATATATCATGCTCAACCTCATACAAGAATACACATCTTTACCCTGGGCGTAATGTTTTCCCATTTCAGACCAAGTTTCATTCCCTTGAAATGGTTCTTCATTTGAGCTGTATCCATGTCTTCTCATACGCAAACGTTAAACAAAGAAATAATACTCTAGGGAATCACGTGTGGTCTGAAATAGGAAAACATGACCCCTAAGGTAAAGAGCGTTTAAGATATTTTCGACTTACTTGAAAGGCCTGTTGCCGAAGTTAAAGACGCAGTGCTGGTCCATCGCTAGCGAGGCAGCTGGAAACCAATTCACGTAGGAATTCATACTACTGAACGCTACACCCTGATCAACACCATTGATCCAGAAAGATACCTCTCCATTCCAGGAAAATAAACAGCTTAAGACATCACCATATTGCCATTCTTTGCCATAATCGTTATTCTGATGTTCACTTGGGGGGCCACTCCACACCTTACCATCATAGAATGCAACAAAATAAAAAAAATAATAAATAATCACTTTCTTTATAGTGGGATACAATTTCAGTATAGACCTTACGCAATATCGGTCGCTCCTAATTTGCATAAAGGAAAAGCTTAGTAAAATATTTTGAATTGAGACAATATTCTGTCTTCACAAGAAATACCATCAGTAAATTAGTAACTGAGCACAGTTTCAAAGAATAATAATAACTGTTTGCAGAGTTATAAGCATTTAAATGTGCCAAAAACATGAAAACGAACTATCACTCATACAACTACATTCAATATTCTATGCATAAAACTCTCAACTCACAAAAGTACAATACTACAGCAATAAGACTCAGCATTCTTTGAAACATTTTGAAACAACTATTATTGAAAAAAAGTGGGCGTAAGATGACGTAAATCATTTTCATCATACTCTTAATTTCATATAACGTTAGAGTTACACCTTAAAAGCGTAAAAAGAGGTTAAGGTTAATTTGACTCCATGGTAATTACTGAGAATGAAGAAAATATCAAGAGTAGGCAAGAGACAATTACCTTGCACCGTGCGCCATCGAAAGCACATGAGCTGTGATCGTCACCAACACCTACACCTTTCTCAGGACCATAGCGGCACTCCTCCGTCTGCCATCCTTAGGACAATAATAGATTGGTTTCTTGTGAATAATTTGAGGAGTGATCAAATAATTTAGGTTACGTCGTGTTCTTACAAGTAAAAAGGTAAGAATTGCTTTGGCTTTGGCATGAAATCCTATTTTTTATGATAACTTTAGGAGCAGGTTTTCCTTGGTTCGTGGGCTAGTTCTTTCGTTGGCCGTTTATTCGTTTCTTTCCTTCTCTCTCGCTTTCTTTCCTTCTTTTTTTTCCTTCTTTTTTTCTTCTTCTCTCTTTATCTATCTATCTTTCTTTCTTTCTTTCTTTCTCTCTTTCTTTTCATGCTCCTTCCCTCCCTTCTTCCTACCTTACTTTCTTCTTTTTTGTTTGTGTGCATAACAACATGGTCATTTGCGTTTCATACAGTAATAAGCGCACCTACCTATTTGCAATATTCCATTAGACTTCAGAATCACTTCATAGTACCAGCCCAATGGGTGGGGACTAGATGGATACCGTGTTCGTCCAACACACACCGTGGCTCGAACACTTTCAAACGTCCAGTTCATGTTGTAAGCCTCGAGGTTGTCTGCTCCAAGCACAAGAGCAGGGGTTTTTAGGCGTTCATCCAGTTCTACCACATTTTCTGAAATGCAACAAGCAAATGAATGAATGAATGAATGAATGAATGGACGAATGAATGATTGAATGAATGGACAAATGAATGAATGAATGAATGAATGAATGAATGAATGAATGAATGAATGAATGAATAAATGGACGAATGAATGATTGAATGAATGGATGAATGAATGGACAAATGAATGAATGAATGAATGAATGAATGAATAAATGGACGAATGAATGATTGAATGAATGGATGAATGAATGGACAAATGAATGAATGAATGAATGAATGAATGAATGAATGAATGAATGAATGAATGAATGAATGAATGATTGAATGAATGGATGAATGAATGGACAAATGAATGAATGAATGAATGAATGAATGAATGAATGAATGAATGGATGGATGGATGGGATGCGATGGGATGGAAAAGTTTTACTTTACAATCACATCAGGTGCTTGAATGACTATATATATTGTGTGATTCGAGACATGATGACAGCGCACTTTAACCGAACGTAGGATAGCATGGATGGGATGCGCTGTGTAGTTCATGCCTGGGTCACGGTATCGATTCTCGACTGAACCGCATATATGCATGGCTAAATTAAGTTTGTTAGATGTGTTGGTTTCTCCCTGGCCACTTCCGTTCTCCGATTTCCCTTCCTCCATTAAAATCAACATGTGAGTTGAGTGTTGTATGATGTAAATATAGAATGTAGTGGTAGTGTGTGTGGAGCGAACCTCACGGAAGAGCCCCGAATGGGGAGTGATGGTTGTAAAAAAGATATTATGTAAAATTTCTAGTTAAGTCGAAAGTCTCACACGAAAGAACAGCCCGTTGCTGCCGGCTTCTGATTGGACGTATCGTTTTCCTCACACGTGAGAAAGCGATACGCGCATTGTGATTGGTTGGGAAAAGTGAATGAACGAACATTTATTACACAGGATTTTACTGAGTAAATCTCGGTATGTATATTTAACAAATCGAAGTGACTTTTCCATGGTCTGTACTCCTATCGAACATAGAAATGACGTCAGATATGATCCAAACTCAAGTGGAACCACGAGCGCAGCGAGTGGTTTCACTGCAAAGTTTGGATCATTTCTGGCGTCATTTCTATGTTCGATAGGAGTACAGACCATGGAAAAATCACTTCGATTTGTTTTTTACCATAACAGGCAAAGAAAAGATCCAAAAACGAAGAAAAAGTTTGAAAGAAAAAAACCGTTTCAAGCGCGCGCTAGCTACGTGCGCGAGCGATTCGTCATCTTATCAGTCTGTCCTCTTATCGAACATGGCTCTCAGCCAATCAGCGCGCGAGAAATTTTCAAGTTATGGTAAAAAATAAAATAGTTCTTTCACTTCATCATTTTGTGCTCACCTAGGATGTCCTTTTCTGAAGAGACTATACATGAAATATTGTTCAGCAAAGCTTCCACAGGCAGCCCAATCTGAGACAGCGTTGATTCATTACTGGTCAGCAGTGTGCACCATAAAGTGTGTAAAGTTCCTGATCGAAAAAGGGACTCTCGGCATTCGTCCACTCCGGCGAACAAATTCATGCAGTTGTACACCGTGGTGATAGCCAAACGAACAAACGTGGAAAACGCATCTTCAAAGTCTTCAGGAGTCGAGCTGCTTTCCGAGTGAGTGACTGGAGAGGCTGTTTTCTTGCTCTCGTCAAACGATACTTCTTCTGGAAAATGAAATTAATTCAATCTTAGGGACTGGTCATAAAGTAAAGGGGAGGTGGGCCAGCAAAAACAGGGGGTGGGCCACATAATTTTGAGTTCCTCGAAAGGGGTGGGCTATCTATAAAATGGCACATCTAACATCTATGTAATTTTGCTTCAAAACTGGGGGTGGGTCATCACTTTTTCAACCTCATTTAATCCAGGTGATCTGACTAGGCGCGCAAAGCATGATTTCCTTATCTGAAAAAGAATCAATCCCATCATCCACCGTACGCTCATTTCACTTGAGTTTCATGGCGGCCATCTTGAAAATGAGCGACTTCCTCGCCAATAAGTCTTTTCTTATTGAAAACGAGACACTATAAATAACAGATAAAAGGATTTTCTTAAGGTTCAAAGCATCCTGGAGATTGCCAAGGACAAAAGAGCAGCGTGAGGTGTGGAAATTTTAGTTAAATTCTGACAAGGAATCGAGAAAGCTTTTCGGCAGCTTTTTCAAGATCGTTTAAACGGTAATTCTTTAATAAAACACCATGAATATTAACCTAACCGATGAAAATATATTCTTAGTCTCATCTAGACAACATATTCTTTGAAGTAGAAACATTTTTAAACTTAAATAATCGGCTAAATGACACTTTTCCTAGCATTATTGTACTTGTATGCTATTTGGTTTTGTTTTGATTTCCCTCTGTTTATCCATGCTTGAGCTCGAAAAGACGCATGGGATTGATTCTTTTTCGGATATCACGATTCGCAATCTGATTGGCTAATCGCTTTTCCTCAGATCACCTGGATAATGGGCCAGCATAAAAAAATGCTAATTAAGTTATATTTTTGCCGACTCACCCCATCACCCCATCTTACTTTATGACCAGTCCCTTACAAATGTTTGCACTGCTATGTTTTGATCGAGACGACAGAGGGGAGTCAGAGAGTTTAAAGGTACCAAACAATTTGTTTGATTGACGACAGTGTGTTGCGTGATTTCCCTCTCGCGACTCTTGTATCGATCAACACATAGCAGTGAAAACAGTTGTAATTTAGGGGGCTTTCATTTATTACTGTATGGGGGGGTCGGCAATATTAAGGGGGGGGGGGGGGGGTCGGCAATGGGGGGGGGGGGTCGGCAATATTGGGGGGTCACATTTTCGGAAGCAATATAAGGGGGAGTGGTTACTATTTGTATGCATCTTTATAGGGGTTTAGCAATAAACTGGGCGAAATATAGGGGGGGTTATCATATTTTTGGTAACCAGGAAGGGAGGGTAGGTAATATCTGGAAAAGACAAAGGATAATTTTGCTGACCCCCCCTCCCCCATACAGTAATAAATGAAAGCCCCCTTAAGTCAAGCTTGTCCTACTCACCCAGAAGCTGAGCTTTGCCTTCAGAAGAAACAGCAGTATCTGAACGGGATGATTTCGAAGGCTGTTCCTCGAAGACTTCTGTATCTTGAGCGAGTTTAGCGGAAGGCTGGGGAGATAATACCTGACAATACAACACAAAGATAAGAAAATCAAAGAAAAATACAAGTCACATACATTCCCTCACATTGCAGTGAGGTGCTTATCTACAGTAAGTTTGACTGTATTTTATTGTTTTTATCGAAGCTGATTGAGTAAGAATCCGACACTTGTGAAGATAATACATTCAACTATCAATATTTTTTAGATTTTTAGAACAGAAAGGCAGGGCAGGACAGGGCAGGGCAGGGCAGGGAAAGCAAAGCAAAGCAAAGAAAGGAAGGGAAGGAAAAATTATTGTGCGTTGGACAAATTTATTTAAATTTTACAAATATATATACCTGTTCAGCAGCTTGATTGATCTTGTTTAAGGCAGTACCGTTAACAAAATAAAGCAAAGACAGAACAGCACCAAGGACACCAGAATTGAGAAGATCATCGTGAAACACTTCAGATATACTGATGCCACTAATGATCTTCAATGCGCCGATACTGTGAGCTAAGAACATGGGATGTTCACGGAGATATTCACTGGATGAACTGGCAACATTCCAAATTAGCTCAGCAAGGTACTCTAGAAATCCATCTACTCCTACCATCACTGCAATATTCAACAGCTATTGTTAGATGACAATAACTTACTTCTTTGCTTGTTAGCAATAAGTCTACTTTAATTCACCACTTTCCAAACATCGGTTCACTGATCACAGACAAAGCATTCAGTTGAGGCTGCAAGGTTCAAATTTTAATAATCCTTTGAAACTACCTTGCAGCCTCGATTGAATGCTTTGTCTGTGATCAGTGAACCGATGTATGGAAAATGGTGGATTATCATGGCATGATGTACTTTTCTAAGTCTTTTAGTGACTTTGGTAGCTTAGCTACCTCTTGCTCGAGATGTCAAAGAAGCTCAATTTGGAGGACAAAACAAAATAATTTCAATATCCTGAGAATTGAAAATCTATCCTTTTGTCCTCCTCCGAATTGAGCTGCATTTCGGAGTGCTGCAAGGGGTCTATTGATACAGCTTACCTTGCTTATGGTCATCGTGCCTGGCCATGATCGTAAGCAGTTCTAGTTCAGATACTTTACTTATGGCGCTAGATGGCGGCGTACTCATCATTAGATCCATCACTGGGAACAGGATGTTATTCTGCATCAATTCGTTCACATATCGTCCTACAAGAAGAAAAAAGTAACGGCCAAAAAATAAATAAATAAACATTTACTATCATAAAGGGACGGGCACAAAGTTGAATGCAAAAACAAAATAAGGAGGAGTCTTGTGAGGAGTCAGACGCGGATGCAGTGCAACAAAAATAACCATTTTCCAGGCTCGTTTTGAGGCCCAAAACTCGTCGAATCAGAAAAACAAAACCACAAAAATACATGGGAAAAAATCGTAATTCTCATTTCGTAAGTTTGAAAGTTAACACTGTCATTTTTGACCGTTTTCCGTGATGGCGGGCACTGAGAAATCCAGCAAGAAACCTCCCAGACGAAAAACGCCACTCTCGTTACAGCACACTTGATTCCCTAAAATCTTCGAAAGATACAGTTTAATGCATTCTTACCAAGACATATCCCTGTTTCCAAAAGAACGTTATCGTAACTACGATGAATGGCGATCTGTTCACCATGGTCTTTTCTCTTCTGCCCAACATATGCCCATAGTTCACCGGTCCTGAAGCTGTATTCTTCGATGCCAATTTCCTTCAGCGCTTCCATCGCTTCATCTGGAAAAAACACCGATTGCATTGTCAAATTTAGGGGAGGATCCGGGGGCGGGGGTGTGCATTGCTACACCGGACATTCTCCCAAATAAATGTACGGTAGGTACAAAAAACGTCAGATCAGGATTATTGATAACGTCGACAATAGAGAAAAACGTTTGTGCATGGGTACCTTTCAGCACGCTTTCCCACTCTCAACCCCAGAGCCCTGCCATTCTTACTGTGCATGCTCGACGAAATGTCAGGGACTCTGGGAAAACCTAGAATTTCAAGAGTTCCAATTGGCGCTACAAATCCTCACTCGGACAAAAAGTAAAATAGAAGGAAACTGGTACACAATTTAGAAATACTTCAAATCCTACCCGTCATGAAGTAATTTGCTTCTCCCTTTACTGCAAGAAAGACTAAAGTCCCACATGGAATAGATGCAATACCCTCTACAAGTTTACCAGCCGCTGATCGGTCATGGCCAGTGTCGTATGACAACACATCAGTGATCTTGAATGTCAAAAAGTCCAAGACACAGATGTTTATCCCACATTCATTGGCACAATACTCTTTGCCATCGAATACGATACTGGAATAGTCACCATGGCGAGGACAGGCAGCCTTGAGGGTCACAGTTACTTGCTTGTCTGGAAAACAAAAAATCTTCAATGAAAAATAATGGAGAATTTGACTTTGGTCGAAATTTGACACCACCAGTGTTGATAAAAATTGTATCCCCACTGGCCACTGGTGGGAGTGGGGATATCAATATTACCATTTTGATGTTATTCAATATCACACTCTATAGATCTATTTCATATAATAATTGTTCTTATATAAATTATCAAATATTTCTCAAAGGTCGGAATTTTTTACTCAAAAACCCTTACCTACAAAACCAAGCATAACCAGGGTCTTTGCAGACTGTGCAGCGACAGACTGCTGTTCACTGTCACCAATAGCCAGCTCAATTAGAGGTTTAATTCCTCCTAACCGAATGATCTCTTCCTTGACACTGTCAGAGGTCATGGACAGGTTGAGGAGCAAGGCTGAAGACCAGTACTGGAGGTCAGAGTCATTGGAATTTAGGAATGACAGGACTGCCTCCAGGGCACCATCATTTATCAGGTGGTCTTGAAGTGTCTCTGAAGGAAAATCTATGAGAAAGCAAAAATTGAATACAGACCTCTATAAATTGGATGTTTGTTTTGCCCATTTCAGACCATGTGTCATTCTTTTGAGAATAGGATTCTTTGTTACATTTGCATCCAAACAAAGAAATGGTGCTCAAGGGAATGACACATGGTCTTAAATGGGCAAAACATTACACCCAAGTTAAAGAGGTTAATTGTGACATTAAAAATGCCTCATTTGCTAAGGACAACCATTGCAGGATATTTCAATGGTTATACTAAGTAATTGGAATTTAACATTTTTTGGGATTTTTTTTTTTTTTTTTTTGGGGGGGGGGGGGGGGGGGAACTGGAGAACCCAGAGAAAAACCCTAAAATCAAGGGATAGAGACATTTATCAAACTCTACTCATATGAGATGGGAAGTACAGGAATTGCAGTACTATTTACATTCAAGCTTGCCTTTACCATATCATGACCCCCGGCCAAGTATCAATAATAAGATGGACATTGTAAATAACTCACCCACAGAGCAAAAGTATCCAATGATTTCTGCTACTAGTCTTATTAATATGTTGTCTTTCCTGTAGGCTAAAGGAACCAGTGCCTTGATGATGCCTTCACACACACAGACCACCCTCTCAGCTGTATGCTTACATGAACTGGAAGAACCTATGATATAATATGAAATTCATTTAATTCAGTTTTTAGGATTTAATTTATATAATCAAACTAGATCTTCCTTTCAATGAGCAAGAAAAAGTGGTGAGAAGGAAAAACAAGGTAGATGAGGTGGAGGAGCAAAGAGAAGAAGGACAGAGTTCTCTCTTTACTCCTTCCATTTTTACCCCTCTGCCTTCATTTTCTCTTTAATCCAGAACCCAAACCAAAATATTACTTTAGGACTCCCAATCATAACCAAAGAATAGGCCATTTGTATGAACAGGTCATATGACCACAATCCACTTACAGTAAATCAAACACCAGTGTCAAAAGGAACTCCAAATTTAAGTACTAAGATAATGTCAATATTACTGTAGTTATAAAGAAGTTGAAGTTTCAGCTTGTACTATTGAAATAGTGAAGCACACAGATGGCGTCAGAATTCACATTTGTCTGAGTTTATAATGTATTCTGACTTTTAGCATCAATAGAAAATGACTACTTAGAAATCCCTCGAGATTCAGTTTAAATGGTTTGTTTGTCTGAGTTTTGGCCTATTAATACTAATTAGTATTAATAGGCCAATTGTGCACTTTGCTATTATGTGACACAGGAGAAATGGCATAAACATATAAAATCTAATATTTTCGAAGAATATTGTGTGGGGAAAATTATGTGGTAGACAGTACGGCCTTGCTGTGTCTTTGTTAATGGCTTATCCCAAACAGAATTGCCTGAGAAGATTGAAGTATATTGTAAATCATAATTATATTGTATTTTTTGTATTTTTTCCCATTCATACCTGATGAAAGTAGAAGATCATGAAGAAGAACCACAGCCCAATGAACAACATCATGATCACCAGATGCAAAACACACAGTCAAACGTGCTAGAAGAGAATTACACTGCACAACTTTGTTCCTGAACTCTTGGTTCCCAACGCAAAGAAAACTGATAACACGAAGGACAATTCTTTGGAGAATGGCCTCACTGGTAGACAGTACTGCTTGAAGTAGCTTGACAATGTTAGGTACAGCACAGATTTGTGATTTATAAAGGTCTTTGACAGAATATTCATGAATAAGAGCTGTGGCCCAGTAGACCAAGTCACTGTCATCTGCAATTTTAAATTTTAAATTTGCTTATATAGTCTGCTGCCCAATTTCCAGTGTCTTGACTGTTGCTTTGATCAGCACATAGCATAATGATAAACATTTCTTAATTTAAAAAAAAAAGGTAAAAAAGTAGGACCACTTTAGCACTTTAACACTATAATTTGTTCATTAATTGCCATGTGCTGATCAAAGGAACAGTAAGGACACTGGAAATTGGGCAGCAGACTACCATCAACAATACAAACTGTTCACTTTGGTACCTTTACAGTATATATAGTACATACTCTGATTGACAGCAGCATATATTGCTGGATTGCTATGTTGCAACTGTTGTCTCAAACAGGGTGTAGCAATGAAATCAGTGGCAAATGTACTTTATAATAAGGCAAACATATTCAAGTCTATAAATAATGGCTGGTCAGTTCCCAGTCATGGTCTAAATGATCGGCAAGACAAAGATTTCACCAGATAAGTTTCTGAATTCTGGCTTGACATTGCTAGATGACCGGCCCTCATATTTATGCCTGACATGACAAGGTAAACTTTAAAAAAACTCATGAATCATTAATGAGGAAAACACAATAGAAATCATTGTCCGTGGAGGAGGTTGTATATCTGATACAAAATCGTCCTGATTTGCATAAACTTTAACTCCAATTTTCTCAGCCAAATTCAATTTTAAATACAGTATGTTTAAAATTTTAGTAGAACATGAATGTATACACCTAGACGTTTCATAAGTAATATACAATATTTGTGCCTGTGTTGTATCAGATATACAATTACTCGCCTTCGGCTTGTGGTTGTATATCTGATACAACACGGCCACTCATATTGTATATATTACATACAGTATTCCCATGCTAGGGTAGAATATTATATTTTCCAATAATATTGTCTACAAAATAATGCATAGACTGAATAAAATAACACAACTATAGCAAGGATGGGGGAAGGGGAGTTATAGTCGCATGAGTAGGCATCACATTATACACACTGTACCGTTTTCCAAGCAGGTTACTGGGTGTGGTTATGACTCCAACCCTTTATCAAGGATGGGGCAGGGGAAGAGGCTTGCAACAGGGGTTAAATTACAGTTAATTTGTTACATATTACACTATACCTGCTTTCAAGCATGCTACTGTTGGTGGTATGATGTTATGGCTGGCCATTTCATGTAAAGCCTGTATCTCTCCTTCCTCAGTAACATTAGCACACATAACCAAGGTCTGTAGGCAGAGGGTCATCAACACGTTATCTCCTTGATTCTTAACCATCACTTGTGAAACAATACCAACGCAATCATTTTCTAACAGCTGGGGACGGACCGTGTCACTGAGGGCTAACTGATGTGTAACAAATATACACCACTTCATCACTTCCTTACTCGGAGAAGCGAACATTAGCTGTAGAACTGACGAAACAATCTTCGAGCTGGCGTTGCCGAGTCGAGTTTTGAGGGCATCATCATCACGGACCAAGTCAAACAGAGATGAAGTTATGACTCGCTGTAGTTTAACATCTCTGCCTCCTGTTTCTGCTAACATTTCGTAGCCTGGGTCTATCGAGTGATCAAGACAACAAGCTAACCTTTCCAGTACATCAAAGTGAAGTAATTTATTCCTAAAGTCAGTACTTTTGACAAGTACTCCAATGACAACTATCCCCTTCAAGACTTGGACCTCGTCGTGACTAAAGCAAGCACTCATGATAAATTCCAAATTCTTATCCTTCATAGCTCGGTCTAAGATCAACTGCTCGGCGCTCCGCCTTAGAGAAAGATTGGGCGATCGAGCTAAACAAGCAAGATCATCTAACTGGATCGCATCTTCGAGAAGAGAAAGAGGACGCCTTGTACATTTTTCTCTTAGCAACTTCCTCAACTCAGACACACAGTATGTCACTCCTATACCAGAAAAAATTCCAAAACCGATCCAAAATGCCTTCCTCCCGTCGACCGCCATCTTGATAGCATAGAGATCAGTGTAAGGATAAAATATGGTGAAATCGTACAGTGCTGCACATCTTTGTCGGCATGCTATACTGTCCAGTATAAACACTTGCCGCCATATTTTCGAACTCAATAATCAAGTATAAACTCAACCTCTTTTTGATGCTGGTTGCTATCATCCTTAGTCCCCTCTCGCTCTTCTCTAACCTTGGTGACCTAGTAACGAAATGCTCCGTTTCCGTGAAAAAAATAGTTGCAAAAATCCTTCAATATCGTTCAGAGTAAAACCGCACCAAGAAAACTATACAAGCAACATGTCAGGTAATTTTCAGGGCTCTTTTTTCATATATTTTTAATGTGATAAGCAGATGAACTATTAGCACAGAGAGCAGATCCAGGGGACTGAATTGGGTGGCTAACCATCCCTTTTTTGAGTTGAAAAATAATAAGAATCAAGAATAAGTTAAAAAAGTACACTCTGATGCCTTCAGATGCCTTCTAAATCGTTCTAAATCTATCTACAAGATACATATGCTGGGCTTCCTGTGGTATAGCCACTGTACAAAAGTATAGCAGGCTCAAGAACGAAGTAAACAAGACAAAATGGTGAGTTTGTGCTTATTTTTGTTCATTTTTATCGTTTTTAAATAAAACTCATAGCTGTAATGGCTATGATTTTTTATCTTGTGTGTTGTTTAGGCCGAGAGGAAGGCAGTGAACAAGTATTACCCTCCAGACTGGACTCCAGACAAGGTATTTTCGTATGAAATTTTGAATATTTTATAACTTTATTCCTGGGACATCTCAGCTTATCCTCTTTGTTTTGAAACATAAATTTAAAGAAAATATCACGCCATTAACTAAATGGTTTGAACCATGATATCCTTGGTCCTTTTATCGTTATATTTTTCTTGCATGACTTCTGCTAGTATGGGGTTAAAGAACCCTTGCACTAAAACCCTAACTGGTGGTAAAAGCAATGATTTTTTTTTTAATTCAAAAGATTTCAATCCTCAAAAGAAGGGAACTGCCTTATATCTACAGAATACCCAGCAAATGATATGTCCATATTAATGACAATAACTTCCCTGCACCATCTTGAAAGGAAGCCGTAGCTTCGTATCTAAGTGAGACAAACGGTGAGCTTGCAAGATACTGTAAAGACATGTGAATCATTATTGTCCAAGGTGTTAAAACAGGTTTCTGTCATTGTAAGCTCACCATCTCGCTTCGATACAAAGGTATGGCTTCCTTTCAAGATGGCACAGAGAACTGTGAAGGGGAATATTCTGTAGTTGCTCTGGAAGTCCTTCATTTATGGCCCCTTGATTGGGAATATTCCTTTTCACCATTCCCTGCACCATTTAGGAAAGTAGTCATGCCTTTGCCTTTAAAAAGAGTGACCAGGGTTGACCTTGTAATAATGCAAAGGCACAGCTCCCTTTCAAGATGGTACAAGGAACTGTGAAGGGGACTATTGTTTCAAGGGGTCTATTAAAACGATAGTCACCAATATTGATAGTGGACAGATTCACCCCAGTAATTGCTGCATGTTGCATGAAAAATTTGAAAATAATACCATAGTTGCTTATAATTACTGCTGTTGTTGTCTTAAAGGGTTCAGTAAATAAATATGTTGGACAACATCCCTTGAGAGAAAGAGCCAAGAAACTGGGTCAAGGCATTCTTGTTATCAGGTATACAGTACAAAACAGTTAATGTGTAATTTAGTAGATCACAACATCAATAAATCTAGTTCTTGTTTATAGTATAAAAAATATAAGATTCACAATAAATATGAAAGGTTTCACAGGTCTACAAAGTCTTATCCAATTGCCCTATTTCACTATGGCATCACAGCTTGTTTTTAGGGGAACAAAATGGTGAAGAAAAATATTAAGAATTTAAGAATTCAGACTAATTTTACTCTGTAACATTTTATAAACGTGTGTTTATCCTACAATATATACTGTATGGTATTTGGTGGCTATTTTTGGTTTTCTAAGTTCTAAAAAATACACTTTGACCCCCCTCCCACAACCATGATTCTTATTGTTGGGACAAAAGATTATTTTCAAGAAATACAGTTGGGCAATAAACGACTTACACTAACAGGTCAAAATTGACTACCTACATAAGACAATTGTGTATCAAAATGAACAGCAGAAATGATAAGAGCACCTTGCCATTAGTAGGGAGGTGTAGTTTCGGCTCATACGAGAAAGAGATTTAGATATACAACCAAATATTTTATAAGGTTTTGTATGGGAAAAGTGTTGGCTTGCAAGCTCGATCTTGTCATCCAGTGTATTTTCCCATACAAACCCTTATAAAATATTCAATTTTATATTGGAATCCATTTATCCTGTTTCGCTTGTTAAAAGCTGAAACTCTGCCTCCCTACTAATGACAAGCTTACATTAGATGCTCTTTTCATTCCTGTTGTTCATTTTGACACAGCTAGCTGCCAGTCTATAGGGGGTACCTTCACGTGACCTGTTAGTGCATGTCATCTATTGGCCATTTGATTTGCCATCAACAGTTGTGCCCTGGTAGTAGATTTTAATTAAGATTATCTTTGTGCCAATAATGTAATATGTTAATTAAGGTATTAGCTAGGCTTCTAATGGCTTAAACACTATAGTAGTCATTGAAAAGTCTGATTCATGTGATCTGTGTTTGTTCTTTAGGTTTGAGTTGCCCTATAATATCTGGTGTGGAGGATGTGGCAGCCATGTTGGAATGGGTTGGTAAAATACAATTATTGTATTCATGAATTATTAGAAAACTAGTTAGACCACAGGTAGCCCAAGCTATGGTTCTGAATATATATATACTGAGAGAATGTATGGCAGATCAAAAAAATTTAAAAAAATCGCCTTAAAATGCAAGCAAACCATCAGGAAACCACAAATCATGCAATGAAACATTGATATACCGGTAAAGAAACAATAAAATATGAAATTTATTTTATTTTAAAGAATTTTTTTGATCTGCCATACTTTCTCTATATATATTCAGAACCATAGCTTGGGCTACCTGTGGTTAGATACGTATTTATTATTTGATATTTACCAGTATGGGAAATGCTAGGGTGGAGGATTCCCCACCAGTCAAAATTGTTTGCTTTACTACAACCTCTGGGCTGATCAAAGTCAGGGCGTGGCTAACTCACAGATAGAACTCTGAAACAGCCTCTGGGTTGACCTAAGTCAGGGCATGGCTAACTCACAGATTGAACCCTGAAACAACCTCTGGGCTGATAAAAGTCAGGGCGTGGCTAACTCACAGATCAAACCCTGAAACCACCTCTGGACTGATAAAAGTCAGGGCATGGCTAACTCACAGACTGAACCCTGAAACAACCTCTGGGCTGAAAAAAGTCAGGGCATGGCTAACTCACAGATAGAACCCTGAAACCACCTCTGGACTGATAAAAGTCAGGGTATGGCTAACTCACAGACTGAACCCTGAAACAACCTCTGGGCTGAAAAAAGTCAGGGCATGGCTAACTCACAGATGAAATTGGAATTTGACTTACCTACTTGACTAATAACAATAATCTTCCAGCCTTTGTTTGAAATATGTATATTTTTCGCAGGAGTGCGTTACAATGCGGAAAAAAAGAAAGTAGGAAACTATTACTCAACTCCAATTTACAGATTTCGCATGAAGTGTCATCTTTGTGATAACTACTTTGAAATTGAAACTGATCCAAAGGTAAGGCAAATGCTTCAAAAAAAATTGCACCACTTTGACTTTGCCATTTCGAAAAAAGTGCCAAATTTAAGTGATTATGCTGTAACCAGTGGAGAAATAAGATAAATTTTGATTTTGATGTATACCTGTAGAATTGCGAATATGTTGTGGTCAGCGGTGCAAGAAGGAAGAATGAAACGTGGGAGCCGTCTGCAACTGAAACAGTAGAAACAACAGGTGAATAAATCCAGATCACATGTCTTGATAATAATGAACAATTAGAGCAGGTTTTCATAATTATTCTCTAATAATTATTTTGTTATGTCTGCAAATTGCTAGTTAAATTGTGTGTTTTTTGCAGCTTTTCCCCCTTCAAAATTCAAATGTGAAAAAAAATTCCATGTCTTTTTGATATTCTGCGTCATTTGAAATCACTTTTCCAGATAAGGAGGATGCCAAGAGAATGGCTATCGATGCTATGTTTAAGTTAGAACATGGAGTTGAGGATGTTCAGAAATCCAAAAAAGTAGCTCCTGTGATACACCATTTACAGGTATTGCTGGATTTCAATCAGTTCATAACAGTCTTATCTTAAAATCTCATTATCTGCTCCAAATGGTGGTCATGTGCTATGCCTGGCCTTTCCGAGGCTGCTCGGAAAACTGGTAACGGGTAGAACGCGCGCTGAATCATGGGACTCTTTTAGGGTACGCCAGTTGTCTTTTTCGTCCTACAGGTTTTAGTTTTTGAATCGAATCACACCTACTTTGGTTTTCGGTCTGTTTTTCAAGAACGTTTACTAAGTTTCCCACCATATTGAAAAAATGGCGTACCGTAAAATAGCCCCATGATCCAGCGTGCGTCCTACTCGATGGAACGTGTTGCGCGCAACGTAGCAAAAGTAGCATAAATTTTTTCACTGACGAAACAAGCCTTCACTAATAAGCGCGCATGATTCACACTGCCTAAGATAGATAACATTCCGCGCGTACTCGTTTCGTGGCTTAAAAAATGTGGTAGCGATGGCTGTCTCGGCGCTGAAATAAATCTCCAAATTACGCTTAGCAAGAGCGAAGTTGGGCACACAATGCAATTTCGTACTGAGTGCAACGTTGCGCAATAACGTCCGTCCAGGCTTAAGGTTTCCCCTCAAGGCGCAATTAAACGGAGCAATTTTCTCTTAGTGCGACATCAGTTGCATGGAGCATTGCGGCGAGTAACCTACAGTGCAATCTGAAGAATGTTGCAAGATAAGTTGCAACTTGTGTCGTAACGCAGTGCACAAGTGCACAATTCGACCATTCTTTTGCACCATATTGCTGGACTATATAACATAGAAAACTGCTTATAACCCAACTAATGATTTTACTTTTGTTATTGGCATGTAAATAAAGGAGGTTCAGTCAGTATGGAAAGACGATTACGCAGCTAATAAACTGCTGAGAAAGAAATTCCGAGATGAAAAGAAAAATATTGCTGAAGTCAAGAAAGCTGATGACGAACTCCGAAAAAGAGCAAGTCTTGATATTGCCTTGGTTCCTGAAGAGCCTGAAGATGTTCAGCGTGCCAAAAAGACCAAGTTTTACCAAACCGGTATTTTTCATGAGTTCCCTGAAAAATAATTACTTATCTTGCAGAATCAGTTTGTTCAAAGGTTGCTGAAAAGAATTTTAAAAATATTTGATGATTTAATTCAATTTACCTTTTTACCCATACGGCGGCAATCTTGAATTATAGAATGCTAAGGGCGAAAACGTGGAAAATTTATAAAGCATAGTGCATAGAGTGGCGGGGTTGCTTTCTCAAATAATTTTATGCTTTGTTTTTTCACATATGGCTCCAACTACCAGCAAGTTCAATTGAATTTTAGATATGTTTCTCAGTAGATAGCGTTAAATCATATGAAAAAGACACCCTGACTGCTGTGCATACAATAAATTTTCCAACAATAGACCATTTTCAAGTTGTGCGAGCGCTTTCAAAAATATCGCAGGCGCAGGCATTTTCGGGCAGCGTCAATAGCGCTTGTGATCTTGCCCGAAATTGCCTCTTTTTCATGTCTGCGCCTGCGATATTTTTAAAAGCGCTCGCGCATCTCGAAAATGGTCTATTGCCCCGTATCCCATAACTTACTTAAAACAATAGAACTCAAGTCTGTCTGTAAATCCCTCCGGGATAGCGGTGTTGGGGCGTAGCCGCAAGTCCATGCGACGCTTCAGCATTCGATGTCTTGAAGTATGGTCCTGGTTGATCACAGGTAGTCTAAGCTGGGTTTCTGTGATGTCATATTATAAGAAAATGTATGGCGATCCTTAAAAACCTCAATAAGATCGTCAAAATGTAAAATAAAGTAAAGAAATCTTAGCTGACCTTTGAGAAGTAATAGCTTTATTGCCCTGCCTGGTTAGAATTCGGATTAAGCCAGTTTTAGAGTTTTTTCCTCCACTGTTAACTGTTGTTCTTCTTGCGGTTCATCGTAGGCTTTGACGCTCATAAAAGAAACAAAAGAAGAGAGATTCAAGACAGGTCTTGGTTTAGTGAGACATCGACCAATCCCTTGGCCGCAAAACTCCCCAGTCTCTTATCTCACTGCAGGAAAAGAAAGACTGACATTGAAGATGACAAAAATGACTGGAAGAAAAGTGTGTTGGTGAAACCTTCTTCTACAGATGATAAATGTGGCAAAACCTTAAGTGAAAGTGAAGGAGAAATACCTCGACTGGGCAATGATGATCAGGATGAGGGGACGGGTTACTCAGTGGAACAAACTGTGCAGGGAGACGATAGTTTAAGAAATAAGGAAATAACGAAATATCAAAGTGATGAGATGAATTATAATGCATCTAAAGACAAAAGTTTGTTAACTTCTAGCACACCATTCGCTTCGGACACATCTTCAAAACTTGTTACTGGAACTGACCACAATAATGAAGAAGCGGGCAGTTCTAAAGACTTCTACGAGCAAGCATCCCTAACACATGACAAACCTGTGTTATCTAGGGAGTCTTTATCGAAAAAAGACGGTTTTTCGTCTCTTGTATCATCGTTATACTCGAGTGGCAGTTCTGATGATGACATAGAGTCCTAGTGAATTCTCCATCATGGACTGGAGTTAAAATCAAGTGAACTACCCGGCGACGGTATGGAATGATTCAAGGAGGCAATAAAGTCTCGAAGCAAAAAAGTGTGGTTCAAGCCGCTTGGGCAACAGCCTACTTACGAGACATGCCAATGGTTTGTCACGCACAAGGTTTCTGTACGAGGCTCCGTACTGCGCATTTGGCACGGAGTCTCACATTGAAACCTTGTGCGTGAGAAGCGAAGCATATCTTGGAATTGGCAACTCTCATTACAGTTAAGAAAAGTCGAACTTTTCGTCTTGGTGCAATGTTTTCCAATGCGTCTAAATATGCAAATGTGTCAAGCGCTAATATGTTTAAATATTACTATCATATACAACTATTTCAATAAAAGTTGTCGCAGCCGAAAGCAACAAGCAACAAGCCAAGACCACCTGCAAACAATGCTTTATTAGCTGAAAACTCAATCATTTTACGTCGAAATTTGCTTTTAGATTAAATACGAATCGAAAGCCACTCGAAGCTATATCGCAGTAGAACATATTTATATTAGGAATTTGTATTTCGATGTTCGATTCATGTGGGATGATATTTAGCATTGAGCATGCGCAGACGCCCACATAGATATTTTTTCGGGATTTAGGGTTTTTTCGCTCGTGGTTCGGGAAACTGAAATTTAAGATTCTCGGGATTTCGGGATCCTACCCCCCATTTGCGGCCCTGTTAACCCTCTTCGCGGTAAAAACGCGCGAACAAATTAAACGCAATCAACGAAAGCTGTCAAAAAGAATACATTTTACTGAAAAAAATAAATTGATCGTCGCCATTTTTCATTGACTCTAGGAAACGACCCAATAATTGCTTAGTATTTAAATTATATAGGTTATTGGGCTACATGTGAGAACTACAAATACGATCTCGGGGTTAGCCATGTCCTGATCAGCCCAGAGGTTGTTTCAGGCCGGTTCGATCCGTGAGATAGCCTTGCCTGGCATACATCGGCCCAGAGTTTGTTTCAGGGTTTGTTCTCAGCTGAGCTAGACATTTCCTGACTTAGATCAGCCCAGAGGTTGGTCAAAAAGACTGTTGACGCTTCTTTCCAAGTTAAGAACAACAGAAGTACAATACCGTACAATTTATTACAAATTCACACAATCGTGCTTTATCCTAGTGCCCTTGCATAGACTTTTATATTTATAGAAAGTAATATGACGTGTATGTTGCAACTCTGTCATGAGCTCAAAGGACATATACGGCTGTTAAGTGTGACGTCATTCGTATGGAAAAACAACTTCCGGGTCCAAAACGAAAACCAGTTTTATAAAGATTTGCATGTCTTACTTTTTTTCCATGATAAGATTTGTTGTTCAAAGTTTTAAATATTTCAGTTGGAGATTAATTCATTGTCGGAGAACATTTTTGCTTAGTTTTAGCGGTTTTTGTGTTAAGTTGGACCCGGAAATACGTCACAACTTAACAGCTCTTATAAAAGTAATTTTAATTATTAAAATAGCACAAAAATCTTAATACATGACGTTTATACCTCAGTTATTGGTTTTCATCACGAACCTGGAAGGAGTACTTGGAGATGTCGCTTTAAGTATAATTAATATAGAAACAGAATGGTAAGGTTTTAAAATATTTAGTATATAACTTAATTATGATAACTTAGAAAGGATATTTTACGTCAGTATGCCAAATAAGATACGTGAGCAAAGAATGTGTGTGTTTTTTTAAAGATTTTTAAAAGCGGCATCTGCACGAGCAATTTTTCCTTGACAAGGAAAAAATGCTCGTGTGGACCGGCGGAGTAAAATGAACAATTTTTCCTTTTCAAGGAAAAGGTGGCATGCTGGCTTTTCCTTGACAATAAGGACAAATTTTCAAGGATGAAATTTGCTCGTGTAGACAGACAACAAGGAAAATGTGGCAAGGAATATTAATGAGATTAGTTCTCAGCCTATTACTTCACTGATCGAAACTTGTCAAGGAAAACTTGTTCATCATCTACACAAGCAAGGAAACCTTGTCAAGAAAACATTGTCAAGAAAACATCGTCAAAAAAAACTTGCTAATCGTCTAAGCGAGCAAGGAAAATTGTCAAGGATACTTGTGAAGGAAAAATTGCTCGTGTAGATGCAGATTTACAGTCATTGATTTATGTACTTTACTGAGTTTTTTTACATTTTTGTACATTTTGACCAAGTTCCTCGTCCTTTTTTGTACTAGGTATAAATAATATACCATGATATTATTCTATTCGATTGTCAAGTGATTTTATATATTCATTTCCAAAGATTGTTTAGAACCAAGTAAAACGTGCAAAACTACACGTACAAAGTCAAATGCATCACGCACCATTCTTTATGTAGCGAATAACTCTGTAATTGCAAGTTTCCCGCTGGAATTTGGTTTTTCACTGCCGTCAGTCGAAAATATAAAAGGTTCCGACTGATTATTTTTGATTTACGGAAGCGAAAAACAAAATGCGTGCAGCTCGCAGCTACCGAGTTCGCATGTTTATGACTAAATAGCAGTAATTATAAAAACGATTTGAAGTCCATTTTTCCTTAATGTCACGCTTCAATCACAACGTCGAAAACAAAAAATCATTAGTATTTAGGACTTCTTTTTGGTCAAACATAGAGCACCCGATTAGAACGATAACGACATGTTTTAAGTACTCGCGAAAAGAAATTAAAACAAGATTTTAATCAATCTTAATCTTTTTAATAATCATTAATTACCTTTATATAACATGATTAATCATTCATGCATGCTATTATTCTGTGGCTAAATTTAGGCTCCGTCGTTTCCTTTTTTAAGCATCGCATTTATTTGGCCAGATTACTGATGACCGGATACCTTGGTTTTCATCAGCCGAGAAATGCAAGCACTACCAACAAAAGTGATTTTCACTGTTTACAAACATTGACGTCAGGCCTCATTCAAATTTGCCATAAAACGAAATATCTCTTTGTTTCAGCAGATAGTTCTCTGGTTGGCACAGTTTTGAATCTCGGATACAGCATTGCATGATTAGTTAGTCTGTCAAATTTGAACGTGTTTCGTTTAAAAGAAACAGAGTTACAAGCCTTCAAAAGTGTTGAAAATTAACAAGCAATGGTTACAGGGACAAGCGTCTTCTAACTTAACTTTTTGCAAATCAGATTAAAAACTCTTCCCAGTCCCTTGCTCGTTAGTGGCCTACTGGTTTTTTTTTTCTGTAAAGCTGTAAAAGATTGGCTGTTTGTGATGCCTTTAGTTTTTGTGATGTTTTTGACTAACATTTAGTTTTAATTTTCAGTCCAAGAAAATACATTATGGCCTATGTAATGACGCACATGACTATTTCAAGTCACTTGGAAGAGACAAAAAGCTTCTCGACATGGCAGTTGCTGAACTTGATTTTCTACAGTTAATCGACAAGTATCCATTCTTATATGGGGGTGCAGTACTTGACAATGCCATTCGTCGCTATGAATGCTTTTGGCTTCCTCTTCTAGCAAAAGAAAGCATGGGAGAAGAGAAACGAGGGAAATACAGAGATGAGTTTTCACTGCTGACTGCTCCTATTGATGTGGCATGGGTATGGCACTTACATATGCTGGCTCCTTTGGCCTACAAACAAGACTGTGAATCTATGTTTAGTGGACTTTTAGATAGTGAATATCTTGCCAGAAATCATTCCATTGGACGAAATCTATGGCAGCAGTCTTACCCAGATGAGCCTTTTGACCTGGACCTTACCACTGCGCCTCCCTACCTACAACAGTACAAGTCCCAGCTCAAGTACAATTTACAATCAGCTGCGGAAAGACAAAGTAAATTCTACTACAACGTCTCCCTGCCTCATTATCGAGATACGAAGTTTTTAAAAGATGCAGTAGAACGATACAAGCATCACCTAAACCTAAAGGGGACCAACCCAAGGATATTTCTTGTTCCTTGCTACGACTTTGACCTTATTTGGCATGCACATCAGCTGTGTCCAGAGAAGTATCATCAAGATATGACTGCCATTTTGGGGTATGTTCTCAACCATGACGACACAGAAACTTCCCGAGTTCCAGGGACCAAGCTTTATGAGTCGGAAATTCTAACAAGAGTTGCCTGGAAACAAGCAGGGCTCGAATTCTCCAAGAGAGGTGCCATGCACAGGGGTAAACCGCTTCCAAAGGGACCTCTATGGCAGCCTGGAATCTTCAAGCGGTTAGCCACCTTTAAGGTGGAGCTGATGAAGATTACCACTCACTTGAACAAAAAGAAAAAATTTCAAATACAAATTACTTATCCTTCCGGTATTGAGGTCCGAAAGGTTGTCAAAAGAGGAGAAATGTCCTTTGGAAATCATTGGTTTCCATTGCTACCAGGAATAAAAACAAATTCTGCCGAGGAAACTTTATTTACAACAATACTTTTTCAAAAAAGGCTGTTTGGAAAAAATGCACTCCAACATTCAAATATAAGTCTTAAGGCATTCCTCAACAGTCTGGAGAATCCCAACCAAAGGTTCCCGGCACAGTGCACTAAAACTATATATTTCAACAAAGGCGTCGTGGAATTATTATTCCGAGTAGTCAAGCCACCAACCCTGGGCAATTTCGAGTTTGACGTTGTTCCAGAGGAAAACTTTATCAAAGTCAACCACGTGGCTCAAGTTCTAAGCCAGCCAATGCTCATGCTGTCACAGAAGAATATAGAAATGGCATCTTTGCCTGGAGAAATGACGACCAATCAGATTAAAGATCACCGTGGACAGGTTGTCTTTACCTGCAAGATCGTGCATTCAGCAGATTGCATGCTTTCTGCTGTGGAGATCCTAGATATTCACAGCTGCAACATTGCTGCTACTGCCCATGTCTTAGATACTGGTGCTCTTCCTGAACCTAATGAGGTATCGAGCGAGGGATTGGGATCCAGCTGTGTTACAGTCGCAGGAAGAGAGGGAGCTCGGGCGATGCTCATTCGAAGTCGAGATCAAGACTATGGCATTTGCGTTGGAAAATGGATCAAAAAAGAAGTGACAAGCAAAGATGGATGGAGGAAAAAAATATCTTTCATGGGACTGAAGTATTACAGCCTGAACGAAGATGCTCAAGGAAGGTGCAAAGTGAAAAAGTTCAAGAACTCCAAGTTCCTACTTGTGCTCAGACCTAGTTCGTCCCAGGTTCAAATGAAGGTTGACCTTAACCAAGGACACATTTCTGTGCTTGCAAGCGCGGCTGAAGATATCCCACAGTGCCTTGCAGTGAGTTTTGCAGTGGCTGTGCTTCACCTTCTTTGTCGCCCATACAAACCCAAAGAAGACCAGAGTTCTGCTCCTCTAAGCAGGCAAATGAAAATTGACAATCATGTAGCTGGTGCCGTGGGTACTACAGTACGTCGACGAAGTCTTTCCAACAGCAGCTGTATCCTCTATACCACACCTTGCATGATGCTTGCTGTTGGATACTGCTGTATGACCGTCCCCACCAATGTATATTTACACTTAATGGGAAAAATTGGGTGGGATTTTCGTTCGCAATACTGCGATACCATTGACTTGAAATCGTACGATTGTGATGGAGAGTGGGGAGGTAGCATTGGTTTCGACGAGCAGGGCGATGAATGGGAAGATAGTTTAGGTGTTGGATATTACCTGCATGGAGCCGATAACTGGGGAGATCGAAGTGAGTTTGGTTATTGTTATGAAGACAGTGGTGGCAATGTTGTCGCTGGCAGTGGTGTCGGTAGGTTTGGGGGTAGATGGAAATGTAATGGTACTGGAGGTGATGGTGATGTTGATGACCGGAATGACGGAGATGGTAGAGGTAGTGGTGCTCATCTTGTCGCTAGAAGTGATTTCGGTGGCTTCGGACTTGGATTGGGAGGCAATGGGGCTGATAATGGTGGTGATGACGGAGATGACGGAGATAATGGAGATGGTGGAGATGACGGAGATGGTGGAGGTTGTGGAGATTGTGGTGGTTGTGGTGGTTGCGGAGGTGATTGATATTGGGTACAATATGCTCATCAGGATTTCAAAAACTGAAATCATGTGGCACAAATTACCTTAATTGAATCAAATGGTTACTGTCTACCTGTATAGCTATCTAGTTAATGCGCAAAACATATACCTATATATATCCACGGAACAGTAACTATGCTAGGACTCCATTGATACACATCGTCATGTGTCGTGTACTATTGCACACACCAAAATAATGATAATAAATTAATATCATTATTATTTCTCTGCAAACTGTTAACGGCATTCGGACTTTTTTTAGACAACTCTTCTATGTTAGCGTTAAAACTTGAAGGAACGTTTTTTGTTTAAGGTAATGCGATCGTGCATTCGTGCGCATCTTTCCTGCGCTTTATTGAATATCTAAACATTTTACACGGTTACCTACCCTGATTTTTCTACTGTGAGTCCAGAACAACTTAGGCTACAATATATCAAAAAATGAAGGCAGGTAATTCGACTAAATTTTTAGTAATTTCACGAAGTGTTAATTTTCAAAGTACTTTTTCGTACTTTACGTTTCCTGTGGCCAAGGTCTTTCAAATATGGCGGATAAGACATTTTGACCTTTCTCCACGTTCAACGTGAAATATCTAAAAATCTTGCTCGGTGACCTACCCTGATTTTTTCACTGTGAGTCCAAGTTTACTAAAGCTACAACATATCCAAAAATGAAGGTAGATAATTCGACTAAGTTTTGAGTAAATCGCGAAAATGTCCGGAAATTCGGATCGTAAAGTACAGTCAAAATGTACTGTTTTGGACATTTAAACATCGAGAACTCATTCTGAACACAATAAAATGAACAATTTTGGGGTTTTAATCATAATGTGTTAAGGTATGTATCATTTGAAATCGTTTATGCTACATCTTCAAGCCATATGGACTACGATAGCTTCTAGTTTACTTTGTCTTATTTTCCCCGAAAACACGGCCGCAAGCATTGTCTTTGAAAAATTATATCTTCCGAACGGATTCGGGTACCCCCATTTTTTATTTCATATTTTCACACTACAGCTCAAAAGGAATATTTGTGCCAAATTTTTAAAAAATTCATGGAAAAAAAATGCGCGATCGCATTACCTTAACATAATTTTTTGATAAAATTTATCCATCTAGTTGAGAGTGTGGCTTGCCACCCCAGGCCCGACCACCATTTTTGGCACCCACCCCTAAATTTCAGTTTGTTTAGTATGCCCAAACGAACATTTGTGCCAAGTTTGGTGCTTGCATGTACTAAAAAATGCACGATCTTTGCAATTTTGTCGGTTACAGACCTGACTAATATAAGATAGTTTGCTTAGATTGAGGTTTATAAAAATGTAAAATTGCAAATTAACGTTAAGATAGCGGCGATAAACATGAATATTTGAATTCAGCCTAAATTCTGAGCGATTACGATGGTACCGAAAAAAAACCTATTCTATTAAACTATGGTTTATGGCAAACAAAATATCTAAAAACTAGAAAATTTTATCCGACTAATTTTGAGTAAATCGTAAAAACATTTTGAATCGGAAATTTTGCGTGCGTATACAGTGTATTTATAAATTCAGTCGAACTTATCGTATGGACACCTGTTAAATGCTCGTGCCCTGTTATTTCAATATG
>JALHLI010000177.1:0-38910 GCA_023349425.1 Anthopleura sola | reverse complement strand
CTTTTTTAACACCACGTAATCAAAAATTGACTGTACTAATTTGAGTAACTTTCTAATTTCTGCTTTCGATTAATAGAATCAAAAAATTCAACTGAACTTGCAACAAGATTGAATATGCAAACTTCAGAAGAAGAAGGAAAAATACACTTTACCAATAATGTTTTGAAATTAGAAAAACGTTACTTAAGAAGAAAAGTGGGATTTATTATCGGATACCGCCTTGTTTATGCAATCTCCCGCGGGCTATGTGTTCGTGTGAACTGTTTTTCAGCCAATGCCTTTAAAATAAACAATCAAAAAAGTTTTTCTTTTTTTACTTCATGGGAATTAAAACATCTGTGTACATTTAAAACTACCGTTTTGAACACGGAAACAATAACTTAGTTTTTGATTTTCCTTTTTATTTGAGCAAGAAACCAAATGTTTACATTTAAGATATGAGTTTGGTCTTCTATTTTCTATATTTTGTAAAGAGAATGCATTGATCATTTGGTCATTGGAGACTTAGAATTTTCAGCTATGAATTTTTTTTTCGTTTATGATAATATTTTTTTAAAATAATTTTGGTCAATTTTATATATCGTAGTTTAGATTAAAGTATACGCCGATGATTGTCAAGATGTCTTTTTTTTTTATAGAAATTTTGAATTAAAGTGGGGGTGAGTTTAACTAAATAAGTGAAGTTATGGATGACGCATCAGCTTTTCGAAATGAGATAAATTACTCTGTCTACTCACTTTTTGTTTTGACAGTTTGAGGGTTTAAAAACATGGTGTTTTTTCATTTTCTCGAGATGTGTTTTTAGTACGACAGATCGTAAAAAACGAAGTTGATGATAAAGGAAGTCGTAAATTTTACAAATTTCTTTTCGTGTTTGAAAAAGATTGAGCCAGATGAGGCACCAATTATGATATCATTAAACCCACCAATCGGAGACTCAATAAAAATACAAGTACATCGGTGCCCTTTAATCTGGCTTTCATTGTTGCGACGTTAATGGCTATGGAGATGGCTCATTTATTTTGGGAACATTTTCTTTAATATCGTTAAATCGTTCAACTACCTCCGCATCTCATTTTCTAAAATCGAGTGAATTATTGGTTCATTTTAGCGATTGGTCGGAAAGCTCTTTTCAGATACTTAAGTGTTAAGATTTTCTTTAGCTTCTGAAGAGGAGCTCTTAGTATTTTATGTCAAAAAAATGTGATTTTGAAGTGGTGACCGAGTGAAGTTTTCTATGAAACTTAATCTTGAAGTATTCCAGTGGCTTAAGTAGAGTTTTTCTTAACCCCCAAACCCAAAGTCGTGAAGGATAACACTTAAATCCTGGGCCAAATTATAGTGTGGCAACGAATGGATGTCGGTAATGTCTTGTATTAGAGCAAGATCGATAATGGATACTTGAGTTTGAAGTAATTAAAGCAATGCAAGAACGGAGTTAATGATTTCAGTGGCTTCAATTGAATCGGAAGTGTTGTATAGGCTGGAATGGATTTAGAATGGAAGGGAAGATGGAATGGGTGGAAGGATCATCATTAAAAAAATGGTTATACTTACTAAACTATAAAAGAAATAATCTACAACTTTTCTTGGGTTTTATAAGAGAAAACTTAAAATCTTTGAAAAAGAAAAAAAGCAATAAAAACAATGTCTTGAAACATGAATTAGGAAAGATATACATTAGCAACCAGTAAAGGCGAAAGTTAAAGAAAAAAAAATTGAAAGAAAAAAGGATTAGACGACTTCAAACTGAATGAAAAATAAGAATAGGATTAAAACCTTAAAAACTATTTGTGTTGCATGGTAGGAAGGATAGAAGCGAGCATAAGAGCATAAGTTTACCACTAATTATTTATATAGGGCTGCGTCGTCCCTAAGATTTTTTTTTGAAATGTTATTTCTTTAGAGTTGTTAATGATGTAGTTAAAAGAATTCAGTAGGTAATATCTAAGTTTTCTCTTTCAGTTCTTGTCATGTTAAATAAAAGTTCTTAGTGTTAGTCAACTCGAAAGTCTGTGTTTTCAGTTTTTATTGCTTGTATCAGGATATTAGTATATTAGAGTTTATTTATCTGTAATTGTGTTTGGAACCTAAATTTGATGTAAAATCATGGATATTCATAAGACCCTACTTCTAGAATCTTCATGTTATATTTAACACTCCATGGCAACTTTTGTATGACATCTGGCAGAATATCCGTTAAGTCTTTTGTCTGATGTTATCGAAAGCTGAATATCGCTAAATTCACTGCTGTGGCAGCAATTAATAAGATGATATAACGTCACATCTCGACTATCATGCAAGGCGTGCTTGAATAGCTTTTTAGAGGCTATTCAGAATTCATCCAAGAAATTGATCTAGCAATAGTTTGATCGAAAAGAAACGTTTAGTCCTTGCGGGGACAGAAACGCCGTCGGAGGTGCAACATGCAACATGCAAACATTGCCTAATTACAAATGTACTTCTATTTTACATGGCCATGATGAAAAATATGAAAGCGAATCTTTTAAATTTTTCTTTTTGTTTCAAATTCATGCGGAATTTTGGAATAAATGGTGACAAAATTTAAATAGATAAATTGATTTTGATAACGGAAGAGTTTTACAAATATTTCAAAAATTCTATTTTAAAAATTTGAAACAATGTTGGGTAGTGGTAGGTGGGACAAATTATCAGCACACCCGCTGTTTCTTTTCTTTTATCAAATTTATTTCCTATAGTTATTCTCTTATTATAATTTTCTTCTCCTTTGTGATAAGAATAATGCATGACGTCCGTTTTAGCTATCTTGCTTATTTATTTTCTTATTTTCAAGAAACAAAACTACAAGAGGAGTTTTTAGTAGTTTCTTGACATTTGCAAGATAAGGTTTGAATTTATTCTTGTCGTCTTTTCATTTTAATAAATACCTATGGAAGTGAATACTACTCCTCCTGCATTCACCTTTATTACCTCTTCTCAGAAGTACTCATATGTTTTTTTCATGTTTTTATGAGACCGCTATTTGCTTAATACTCTAATGACATTCTGTAAGTATCGATGGAAATTTTCAAGAGCTAGGATCGATTAAGATTTTGGGATGTGAAGAGATTTTAAGTGTAGTGAGAAAAGCGCAATTAATGAAATAGGAACGAAGAGACTGAATGAAATAGAAATAAAGTAAAAGCTGGAATTTTTGAAATTTCAACATGTTGTATTCAGAGAGGAAAATATGTTGTATTCACAGAGGAAAAGAGAAGAGAAGAGAAAACACGAGAAATAACCAAAGCCGGGGGAAAAGGGGTGAAAGAAAGAAAATAACTGAAAAAGAATAATACAAAATACAAAAATGATATATGATATATAATGGGTTGCAGCAAGGAAAAAATAATCTTGTACTAAACCGAACTAATTGCTTTGTTAAAATTTTTAATGACATTCATGAACGTTTTTCATTTGGATGATGTTCCCTCAGTTTAATTAACCTTTCTAGTAGTATCGTAAGCCCAGAACTATTTCTCTACTTTATTGGAAAACGACCTCGAAGTTTCTTTTCATTTGTCGTAATAATATTCGTTGATTGATGGACTCCTACAGGTCGTTTCACCTGAAGCTCTAGGGGACTAGGAAATTGGTTTTTCGTAAGTTTCATTGCTTAAGATGAAGATAAACTTTGAAAGTCTTTTCCTGCCTGATGTAACTTGACAATCTTAATGACAAGCGGTATCCGGACTGGATTTACGATAACATTTCCTATTTATGACCGTTCATTGTCAAACTTCAAATATAGAAGAAAAAAGTTTAAACTGTTTACATAAGAGAGATGATTATATCGGTTGAAACGGAAAGACTACGTTTGAAATTTGCTATCTAATCATCCAATTAAGCCCCACTTATCTTACCTCAGTCGATTAGTTATTTTATTCTACTCTTAGTTGAGCTGCTAATATCCAGAAAAAGAGCATTCATTTTTTTTTTTGCTTCATGTTGTTTGATTGTAAACCTTTTAAGATTAAAATATTCTTCTTTCGCACTAAAATCAAATCTCTTTTAGGAACTAGTTTCATCGAGTCTAGTTCTCTGAGACTTTTTCAACCTTAAGAGTTCGTTATTTACATTTGTTTCGTTATAGGGTGTGATTTGTGCGAGACGAATCATCGTACCGAAACTAAAATTAATTCAGTTGATTATATCAGTCCACTGTGTAAATTTGATCAATTGTTGAAGAAATCAAACATATACTGAATATCTCAGTTGTTGAATAATAAATTACCTAAAACCTTGGTTGAGAAAAGAAAGTCAGTCTCAAATTTTCAGTGCTGTTTTACGAAACTAAAAGGAACTCTTGTACTCAAAGAGCATTTTTTACAAAACATTCTAGTCCTTTTCGGTAAATTTGATTTTTTTTATACTGGAAAATGCTATCGAATTTTGAGTACGTTTGTTCATCTCGACAATCTACGCGAATTGTTTCAAGTGGTCGTCATAGCAACTTATACAACGCTAGGTAGTATTGCTAGTCAACACATATAATCATGAACACGGAAACCAAGAAAAGCGAAGCCAATTTATTTCAAATGGCCATGGGATTATAATCTAACTTCAATCAAAAGGAATGTTTAATAATCTGGGCTTTATTACGACTGAATAAACTAAATCCTTTGTTAACGACAAAAGAAAACATATATCTATAGAAATAAGATGGATGTGTTTTTTTTATGAATTGGTCAAATGAAAATATATGTCGTCGGAAGAGGTCGCAGATAATACCTGCAATTGTAAACATTTCATTAAAGTCATTCTTTTCTTTAGTTTTCTAACTGACTGGCAGTAGTTTCATGGCTAACTTAATTTGGTTTATCTAATTCTTTGCTCACACCGGGCAGAATCTTTGTTATTTTATTTTGATAAGTCGTAGATGACGTGCGCACATAAATGTTAATTTCAGGAAGATGTCACTTCTGCCACCGGCGGAAAGCTCTGTAAAAGTGTTTAAAACGCGACCAATTCGTTTTGAAACAAAAACATTTAGGAAACTATAGATTAGATGAGATGTAATTTGAAATTTATTTTTTAAAATTTGGGAATTATTCAGTCCTTGTACAGTAATTCAGTTTTCTCACCTGGCAAGGATATGTTCCCCGATTTATCTCCAATGCGCCAAGTTGCTTGCATTTTCGTCCCTTGATAAACATGGACACTGCACTGAAACTCTACTTCTGCTTTCACATAGTTTGGGCATGAGATCTCCACATATTTTACCGGTGAAACAACCTCCACCTCACTGATCACAGATTTCAGGGCCCCAGATACGGAATTTCTTGCTGTCAGTTTCTTGTTCCCCCAACGTGTCGGGATAAAAGTAAAAGGGAAGTTTATACTTATCGAACTAGAGAAGCCAGAATCTTCGCCGATATTAACGGAAAATTCAGGATCACTTATAGTTCCGTTGGTATAGACTGCAGTTATACTTGCTTCAACGAATAACTGGACGGGGTTTGCGATTTTATTGAGAGCAAAATGTCCAGTCAACACCGTGCAATTATACACCGTATTTGCTTCTTTTCCACCACAAATAGAACTGCTCTCTCCAGTGCAATGAACGTCACAGCTACTAGAACCACCATACGCGCCATAAGAATTCCCACAAAGGCATAAGTCACCATTTTGCAGCGCTGCGTATCGAAAGGAAAAACGGCCACATAGTCGGACACAGTGTTCTGGTTTTAAAAGTGAAGTGTTATAGTTTCCGGCCAATACTGAAAACTCCCGATTAGCAAGGTTTTCAGCAAAGCAACCAAGTTTTAAGGAATCTAAAAGAAAAACATAGCTGAGCATCAGTTTGTGAACGTGACTGATATATATACATATATATGGCTAAAATAGGGTGTTAAAATGGTATTCTTAACCTAGTAGGAAATTATTACTGATTTAATTTTGAGGTACTTTTCATGGACGGAACAAATTGTCTGTCGCGACAAAGTTTAACAGCAGAATATTTTTATTAAGTAAGTAATTCTTATAGTCATATCCTAGGGATGGTGTCAGCTATATATCTTACTTCTGCAGCGTTTCGACAATATTTTAGGTAAAGGTTCTTGGTAGACTGAGCTATTCTAATTGCAAGAGAGCATAAATATATACTCTCTTGGTGATTCCCATCTAGGAATGTTCTCAGCTATATATCTTACTTCTACAACGTTTCGACAATATTTTTTTAGATGAATGTTCTCAGTTGATGTCTTGTACATCAGCCTTTACAAAAATGAAAAAAAAAGAAAGAAAAGAAAAAAAAAAAGACAAAACAATCAACCACCCAAAAAAGCAAAAAACCCTGACAAAAAGCTACTTGTTTCGATAGTCTTAGAAAGAAACGACATTAGATATGACACTTATCGCTTCTAAATCAATATTCTGCAGCAAAACAAGTTGTTGTTTTTCATTAAAAAAAAAGCTACGTACAATTATAAAAGAATTTCAACAGAAGTTTTACAAGAAGACAATCTTTCGCGCACTCAATTACGAAGATCTTCACTGAATCGCTAAAATATCTAATGGTATTAGGAAGATGAGAATATTTTAATAAATTCTAATCACAATCTTTTCAGTTCCTTTCCTTTGTGTTGTGCGAAGATTATGACACCTTTAACGGAAAATGCTTACACCAGATTTATTTTTGATCATAACTATTGCTCATGATATTGAGAATAAAAATTAAGACGAAAATTGTAAACAATTCCAGCAAAATCGATCATCTTCACTCATTTTCTAGAAACCAAAAGTTGTTCACATTTTGACAGTGAAGCAGAAAATGCAGTTAAGTAAATTACACAAAAATACTTTTTTTAGCAAAAAAAATCTTTCTTTCAAAGTTTGTACAGTTATTTTTCACTCATGAATTATTTTTACTTAAACAACGCTGTATTTCTTGTATTTGAAAATTTTTGAATGCTTTACTTTTCATTTAATGTCGTTGAACTATAAAAGAAATGCACATTCATTGTGAAAATTAGAAATAAATAAGAAATATTCAAATGTTTTTGGTACAGTTTAAATTTTGAGAAGCCAGTGTGTTTATTACTGGGTTTAAAGCGGTTTAAGACTTGAAATTCGATGTAGTTTTCGATTTGTCTGCTCTGTTTGGAGCAGGTGCACACTTGCCACTGGTCTATAATCCCGATAACACTTTCTTATTCTCACAACGTTTTCGTCCGTATAATTGATCATTTACTCACCAATGATGTTGCATGATACGGGTGTAGACGAACTAGATTCCCTCAGTCCAAAAAGAAGAATAAAAAAAGCGAAATTCCCGGCACCATTCATGATTATCCCACCATTCCTTGCTCGATGTTTCAAGGTAGTCTTCACCTGAAGGTTGCTAAGAAGGCACAACTCGCAAACAGCAATCTAGATAAGAGATTTAAAGGTTGAAATCCTTCAGAAATGAGCTACTTATTCGCTGGCATTTGAGCTAAAACATCACGTTCGGAAGCAATGACGGATTTTTTCCGCTCAGTAAAATTCTCGATGTATGTAACTGTATGGCAACTAGCTTCAGTACTATATGGTAACGAAGTTGGATGGACAGATGTAAATAATTACGAAGTCTGTTTAGTTATTCTCACACTCATGTCACTGACCAGCTGCCCTAGAACTTCGTCAGATCAGAGAGGTTCCCGATTGGCTGAATATTTGTCTCGAAAGCGCTACGCAAGTCAAGGCCCAAATGGACTATTGGACTATTTTCCCAAATTGATTACAAGATTTCAAGATATGTCCATCTTGCCGAGAGGTGCCCGACCTCAAGGATCGTGTAAAAAAAAAAATGTCTTGGTTCGTTCAGTGATGAACTGATTCTCGGTCTTTAGAACCTGGCGAAAGAAAACATGTATTGTGGATCAAGCAGAATGGAAATATGACAATTATAATTAAATGTTGAATAACTTTCTTTTTACTTTGTGCACCGCAGTTTCTGCTCAAACTAACTACCGATATCTTTTGTTTTAGTTTTATAATTTTATAATTTTAATGTTCTGCACACATACATATAAATATACTCTATATATTTATAAATATATATATCTATATATTTATATATATATATATGTATATATTATATATTCATAAGAAAATCTTCACGCAGAGAATCACAAAGGAACTAGTTCTAGATATATCTATTGAATAGATTCACATTATTCACTGGCTTACTGTGGCAAAGCAAGAAGCGTCAAAAAGAAAAAGAAAATTGAACTAGTTAGAAGTTAGGAATTATTTCTCCCATGCAAGGATTCCTGTTTACGGCATGGTCGCAACGCGACGTCTTTCAGATCACGTCAAGGAAAGCCGATTTAGAAATAGCATCCTACAACTAAGAATTACTTTCAACTGAAACAAAATCCGAACTGAGGAAGACCGCTATTACTACTATAATCTGAACTTTTATTTCGGCTCAATTATGATCTCATTCGGTCGGTTTTCCCTCTCACTTTGAATTTTAATCATTTTGAATATTTTTCACATCGACAAAGTGCTGTCTAGATGTAGGTCCTTCTGCCTGTGAATTGCTATTTTCTTGTTTGTTTTACGAAGACAAACTTAGCATTTTGGGATTAAAGTGTCACCTGGTTATATATTTGCGTAAACGAAAGGCGAAATATCGTGTTACCAACACACCAAGAAAGTTCAAAATCTCAAATCGTTTTTAAATTATCATCGAAAATCTAAATTAAAGTTCAATGAATGCAGGATATTTTATAAGCCGATTCTCAGATGCTTTTAGTTAAATATGCCTTGTTAAATCTTGTGAATAAACATGGGTTACAGGAAATTAAGTAACTTTGACAGAAACTAACGTTTGACTCGTCGAAAATGGCATACAGTTGTGCCTTAAATAAACAGTTTTCTAGCTATAATTTATTGGAATACGATATTGACAAAGTCTTCTGTAAAAAGTAATGGATTTTGAAAGTTTCTTGGCGAAGAAAATGAAAACATTAAGTTCGAATTTTAAATTAAAAAACTCCTGACTATTTTTGGCCTACTAATTTAATTTTCGGGCTTACTCAGTTGTACTTGACAAGCTTCGATAGATTGATGAATTGTAGTAGCGACGGCTCTAACATCTGCCTTTTTTAGAAATGGAGAATTCATTCTGAACTGAGAAAAATAATAGTAAGTTTACTATTAAACGAACCGAAATGTATAGAATGCTCAGAGTAATCAAAAAAAATAAAAACAAAAAAAAAAAACGAGTGCAAATTATTCCAAATTGCACGAGAAGTTATATTATTTCTTAATAATAATATACATGAAATTTTAAACCTAATTAGAAAACAAAAAAAACAATTGATATAAATGTTGACAAATATACAGGTAGCGAAGAACTCGTTCATTCAAGTTTTCCCCCCTCAAAAACTGGTTTTAATGCTTCCAACCACTTAGCTTATACTATAGAAACAACAGTGCAGCAGTTTGTGGGGTAAAGGGGCATGAGGAATAAGTTCTCCATACTGGTCACTGGTTTGGCATAAACAAACGTTAATCCTCTCTCTAGGGATGATAATTCCCTAGAATGCAGTAGCTTGGCAAAGAGAGGTGATAATCCTCTCTCAATCTAGTGGTGATATTCCCCTAGGCCGCCGAGGGGGGGTGATAATCCCCTCCAAGGGCTGATAATCACCTGGGCTGCAGTGGTTTGGCAAAGAGGGGTAATAGACCTCTCTAAATCTAGGGGTTTTCCCTACGCCGCTGAAAGGTGTTGATCCCCTATGAGGGGTGATAATCCCCTAAAGTTAGTCCGATAGTTCCCATGGCAGCAGAGGCAGAGGTACAGATTCCCCAGGAGTATAGCAGCCATGAGTCTATGGGACAACCTAATCACTACAAATGCACAACGTGTATACACCGATTCTAAAAATGGCGATTATTCACTTTTCTATTTAAACTTCGTCAATTAATTATTTTATTTTTTATCAGTTTTACTTGAAAGAGTACCATGATTATTTTTATATAGAAGTGATTTTATAGTTTTATATTTTTTATTATTAGAAGTGTTTAATAGTTTCTATTATAAGTATCCAAATTTTTATAATTTTCAATTCCCAATTTAAAAAAATTTTTTTTTCCTTTCCTTTAATATATTATTATTAGTTTCGCACTGTAATTGGAGCCTAGCTCTGCTGTGTGTTTCTTGCCCAATATTATTTATCCTGATTATCTATTTTAGTTTTATATTTTTAGTTGGGTGAAAGTTATGAAAATAAATAAATAAAATGATTGAACAGGGAAAGTTTCATTACCGTGGCAATTTTTTCTTTTAAGTTATTATCGAATGAATTTACAGATATAAGTATGAGATTTTGCTAATCAATACTGACTAGTCTCGCTTTGGTGTTATTTACACACTTTACACTGCAATAACTCCTAAAATAATCATCTGAAATTTGTACTTTACTGGTATTACAGATATTTGCACTGCTATGACAGATTTTTGCACTGGTGTTTCATTTAAACTGCATTGGCCTTAGCCAATCAGAATCGAGTAAATTTTCCATGTATGTTATTGTTATCATTATTATAGTTATTATTACTATTACTATTGTGGTTATTATTACTATAATTTCATTATTATTGCATTATCATTTTTATTATTTTTATCATCATCTTCATCAACATATGCTCTGAGTATAATCTAGGTAAAGTATTTGCGACCAGGCCTGCATGCAATCCCTCCAAAGTTGTTAGACTTTTGTAAGCCTTTAGCCCGTGCATTTTTACAATGTGTCATTGTGCGAGAATATAAACAAACCGAAGGGAAACCCAACAGCTCTAGTTCGCTTCTTCAGTAAATTTAAAAGAATTCAAAAGAAGACGAGTGTTGAAAAGCTTGCAGCTACTGAAACATTCGCATTATGTATTTCTACACGTATCAAGATATTCGCAAGCTTTCTATTCCTAGAATTAAAGTGAAAGCTGTTAAAAAATACTGTTTGAATATGTTAATTCGTGGAACATGTTATAAAGCGGCCGGTCAAAATAAGGCATTCCGTATAATATTCACAGAAGCTTAGCATCTATACGAACATGTAACTAGTATTAAAATTTAGTTAAGTTCCCTTCAAATGCAAAGGGAGCTCGCTTCGTCGAATAGGACTCTCCACATTTCAGTTTTATTATTGAGTATTATGAGAATTCTTATCAGCTGATTTTTTTGTCAGCAACTCAAACTTACTCGATTAGAGCAGCACAACTCGCGTCGCTAGAATTCTTAAAGGAATCCAAAGCCTGTCAAAATGATTTAACATGGCTAATATTAAGATAATACGGCTAAAACTTCGTTTTAGTTTTTCTATAAACTTCGTGTTCACGAGCTTCTTTGACAAAGTAAAACCCGCATCCAATTATCAAATCAAGGGAGGGGAGCCTGAACATTTTCTCGAAGCTCGTTCTAGCTCTCGAATTTGAAAGAAAAAATAATTTTATTGATAATAACTTTTCAGTATTTTAGAAACACTGGATCCTGCGTTTGTAATGAGAGAAATTTGAATTCTAGTTCCAATTTTGTTTATACCGAAAAACATTTGCCGTGTCCTACCCTACTAAGGCAGTCATTGGTGCGCAATTTTTTCCTGTCATGGGTTATGCTAACAAAACTTGAGCTTGTTAGCTTCGCGCTGATTGGCTAGTTACATTTTCTTGTATCACCTAGATACTAGTGAAATGAAATGCGTTCGGTGTGAATAATAGAATAAAGAATTAAGAGAAAAAATTCATATGCTCTGAGTAATTAACTGAGGATGATTCTAGTAATTTAGGAAATAGGAAAATGGATCTTATTTTTAGTATTATTATTCGTTTTATTACGTTAGTATTATTTTTAATCAGTTACATTGTTATTTTTCTGCTTGCATTATTATCATTTGTCTAATTCACCTTAAATAGTATTTTTGATCGATTCTACTCTGATCTCATTGTTTTGCGATATTCGAGGGCGAACTAAATGTGAACCCTGAGAAGGACATATATATACATATATTATATTTATTGATATATATATATATATATATATATATATATATATATATATATATATATATATATATATATATATATATATATATATAATATTTATTGATTAAAGTCTGTCTGATGAGTGCGCAAGCATGAAACTCGGAGTAACAGAGAACATGTCTCTTCTTTAATCTAGACTATACTATATTTATGCTCTGCACTTCTGAGTATCGAGCACTGTTATGCAGCATAGACGAGACATACTGTGATAATATTTATTGATATATATCTACGGTTAATTACACACAGTATAGCTACGGTAGCATACGTTCATTATCGGTTCATCCAAAACAATATTGCATACTTACTTAGGGTGACGACTATGCATAGGTACCGATATCTATACTTCTGCGGATTGTCAGGTGTATTTTCATCGCCTGTTCGTCTAGGTAAGCAGGAAAATTCGTTTTATACACTCTATGTCATTGTGATGGTGGCCTTTGATGATTGGAGGGGATGGAGGGGAGTGAAGAGATCGCATTTAAGTCGGGCACTTAAGTGATAAGAGGATTGACGGTTTTTGTTATTTTCGAACTCTTAATTCATTTTCGCTCTGCATGTCTTTTTCTTTTTAATTGCTTTGTTATCACAATCCCATTTTATAGATCTAAGAGTTTAATCTTGCACTCTGTAGCCAAACAGACGGTCTACTTAGCTTTGTACGGCACTACCAATATCCATATCATCGATATTCATCCATTTTTTTTAATTAGAACCTTTTTTTACAAAACAGTTTCTAGAAGATATTTTTAAAATATATTTTAGTGCCATTGAACGAAAAATTTAAACTAAAATAAAAATTAATTATTCAAAATTAACCTCCCCCCAAAAAAACAGAAAATTTTTTAAATGTTGAAGAAGCGGGCTATAAGATGGCCAGTTGTAACGAGCTTAAATATTACAATATTGACTATAAATTAGTAGTATTAAATTCATCGTATTTTTCGAATTTAGAGAGATAATTGAGAATGTCGAAATATTTGGTTTATCCAATAGACCTAATAGCAAATAAGAAAAAAAATCTGTCAACCAGTCTTCCAAGTGGGTGGAATAACATGATTAAATATAAAATTTTTCTTCAAATCATTTTCACCAACCATTGCCTTTGTCATTCGAGATTTACGATATCATAGACGGTCAATATCCGGTGATAACATCCCAAGTAATTCATATCTTATCAAACGTTTTATTGAAATACAAAGATTTGACAAAAGATCGGAAATGAATATCAGAGAAGTGCACAAGAGTTGCTAAGGAAGTTCGTCTTGTTATTTGTTTTCTTTTTGAAGTTACAAAGTAAAGATGGAATAAAATAATATGGGGTGTTAGTAAAGTAAAGTTCTTATATCTAACGTCGGTAGTTCCTTCAGTTGAAATACAAGTGCGATCAATGGAAGGGTTGGATGATAGGTTCTTAGTATATGACAAAATAATAACAAATGCGGATGATCTTCCTAAAATTGATTTTTTCTCTAATCACTTTTCCCAGACGAAAGGCTTTTGGTCGAAAACGTCATTAACTAAGAAATTTTCCTTCTACCGTGTTCAGAATTCGTTTAATGGTTCTGTTTATTTTCTACTGATAAGAAAACTGAAAACATAGATATGAAGATATAAAAACGTTCACTTACAAATAATCTGATTAAAATACAAATCAGTTATAAAATAACTTGATAAGCCGACTTACCTTTGTAAACAGAGCCTAACTTTACGGTAAACCATGGAATAACCACGATCGTTTTGATAGCAGAAGTGTCCCTCAGTCTAGATGACACGGTGGATTATTTGTTTTTATTATTATACAGTTTACCGCTATCTCGCATGTGATTGGCCGACATCATTCAGCCAATCCCTGATAACGTGTGGACTTGACATCATAAATGAATACACCGCATCGAGTCAAGAAAAATAGTTATTCAAATTGGTCGCCATATTTTTGAAGAAATGTATAAATGTCTCTTCATTGTCAACAATTTATTACTTGAAAAATTGCCCGTTTCGGAATAGTTAGATAAATATATTTTACATTTCTATATAACTAGATAGATCACTATCTCTAGAATTTTCTGGAAAAAGACAATCGACAGACAAAACAATTTGGTTACGATCCAACCCCTTAAACAAAGCATTTGTTTCACATTGCCGAGTTACATATCGTGGGAGGACTGAGTCGAACCGGACAGATCGTAGAAACGAAGCCCTGAATATTTTCATTTCCCAGCGATTCTTTGTTCATCCGATCAAAATCGGGCTGCATTTGTTGAGCTCAATGACGTTATACAACTAGATTAATCAAAAATGTTTATTTTATCCACCCTGGCCAACAGTTGTCTGGTCTCCCCGGTCCCTCGCTATGAAACCATGCAATGAACCCATAAATAGAAAGAACACTTTGATCTAATATTAGTAAGAAGGCGAAGTTTCAGCTCATAATAAGTGATAGTAGACAAATTGCATCAAAAGTAAAATCGAAGATGGTTCCGACTCCCCTTAGTTACCTTCGCTATTTACCACAATCTGAACCTTTAGCCAGAATATCTCACAATTTATAACTCTGATAGCTTAAAATTTATTATCAATTAATTCAACTTGCTTACTGTTCCCTTAAGAAAATAACATTGCCTCATAATCCTTGTAGTACTTTTTAAAACAAACACTGCACTGTGTGGTTGTTTGTCGGACAATATTTTTGTTCCATGGAAAAATTGCTGCAACAGTGATTGGTTCACTATTATCCGAGTCTGGAACATGAATTCTAGATGTAAAGGGCTTGCTATTTTAGCACCGCATTATGCCCATTTTCCTGGTATTAACTGGTTTTTATAGCGTTGAGACAATAAGAAGCTGTCTAATGGATTTTGGTCTTTGGGATAACAAAGCTGTGTCCATGAGTTATCGGATTGGCGATATTAGTTTTACAGCTGTAACTATTATTGGCGATACTTAGATTACCAGCTGAGTTGATCGCCTTCCCCGAAAGGAATTATGGGTCACTATTTTTGGTTAGCATTTTTCAAGCATTTTCCGAGTATACAATGTAGACTTTTCTTGTTGATTCAAAATATTTCCGCCCTGAGTTCGACTAGCGTTTACGATTAATTTAAGAAGGAAGAATTCTTATTTCATAAATTCTCTTGGTAGAATAATGGGAAATGCTAATCAAAATTTAACAATGTTGAACCCTAAATTCTGATTGGTTGACCTTGAGTTTGTTCTGAAGGTCAACTCAGCTGGTAAGTCATAACTTTCCTAAATGGCGCTTATCGGGTCAGGACGTTGTCGTCTAAAGGTCTGATCATATCCCGTAATCAGAAAGAGCCGTAAAGTCGACTCAGTCTTATGGGGGAAAAGCAAGTCATTTTTAGAATTTTTGGTGAGACGTTGACTGCGCATGCACTGAGTCACAAAGATAATTCTCCCATAATTCTCCCATCTTTAAAACTATACAATGGGCACCGGCAAGTCAATCTGGATTTTATTCCGACTGATTTGTTTCGCATCATTTTTCTTCTCATTTTATAATATTTAGTTTGCATTATGATTTTTTCATTTATAAGATTATTTTGCCCATTCACGGCCGTTTCACGATTCGGTTTATATGTCCGCGTTTTCTTTTTTGATTCAGTTGTAATTTGATGACACCTCTAGTTAAGCAGCCAGCATTAAACAAACAGCTAGTCGCACTATGCCTAAATTATCTTCCTTTATCACTGTAAAACATAGTGCGCTCACTCGTGAGATATTTTCAACACGAGAAGATAAAATTCGTATCTCCAATCGCTCATGTTATATTCTGTTTATTAAATAATTGTCAATAAAAAAGAAAAGAAACCATTTTCGAGCTTTTTTCTAGTATGTAACCATAGTGATGATTTTTTCACATGTGAAAATAACATGTTATTTTCACATGTGAAAATATCAAATTTTTGTAATAGAGAAATATAGGTATTTCATTGATAATCATATCGTAATAAAAACCTTTATTTAGCAGACACCCTGTATTAAGTGGCCCACTTAAGTGAGACCAGGGAAGGACTGCCATAATCATATGCAGAAATTTTAAAAACATTTTGGACAAACTGTGTGGCGTGCTTATTTAGAAATCCAGTAAAATGCGTTATTCTCTCTCAGCCATTTTGAAAAGTAAGCGTAAACATTTTGGCTAGTGTAAAGAGAACGAACTAAGAAAGTGGATTTAGTCAACTACAAATATGTCAAAATACGAGAAATATGATACAAAAAATCCTCCTCCTTTTCCTTAAAAGGCAATCACAATGTTCAAAAATAGTTTCCTTCAATATCGATATCCGTGAATGATCCATAATGCTTTATGACAATGAGAACGACTAAGCTGAAACATCTGCGACTGAATTAAAACTAACAATAGTCTTTTCAAATGTTGTATCAGTTTTCACTAAGAAATTTTGCATTCATTGTCATAGATATTAAAACTAAAAGTTGTCAGATCAGAATTGAAATATGGTTCTCAGTTATTTTTATCTTAGTAGGAGTTTTTTCCTCAGAGATGCGGCGATAAATATTAAAGCTATTGGAAATTGTCACCAAAAACCAAAACATTTCTTATCGGGTTTGTTTGATGTATCGCTTTTGATTTGTTTGTTTAACGGGCCATTGTGTGAGTCTTACGTTGTTTTCATGAGTGTAAGAGGATTATTGTGAGGACACCTGGTTAATACTTCATACCTACAGGCATTTGTTTCCCTAAGGCAAAGCGAAAGATTAAAAAAATAGATAAGAAAGAAAATAGATAAGAAAGAAAATAGATAAGAAAGAAAATAGATCAGAAAGAAAATAGATAAGAAAGAAAATAGATAAGAAAGAAAATAGATAAGAAAGAAAATAGATAAGAAAGAAAATAGATAAGAAAGAAAATAGATAAGAAAGAAAATAGATAAGAAAGAAAATAGATAAGAAAGAAAATAGATAAGAAAGAAAACAGATAAGAAAGAAAATAGATAAGAAAGAAAATAGATAAGAAAGAAAATAGATAAGAAAGAAAATAGATAAGAAAGAAAATAGATAAGAAAGAAAATAGATAAGAAAGAAAATAGATAAGAAAGAAAACAGATAAGAAAGAAAATAGATAAGAAAGAAAATAGATAAGAAAGAAAATAGATAAGAAAGAAAATAGATAAGAAAGAAAATAGATAAGAAAGAAAATAGATAAGAAAGAAAATAGATAAGAAAGAAAATAGATAAGAAAGAAAATAGATAAGAAAGAAAATAGATAAGAAAGAAAATAGATAAGAAAGAAAATAGATAAGAAAGAAAATAGATAAGAAAGAAAATAGATAAGAAAGAAAATAGATAAGAAAGAAAATAGATAAGAAAGAAAATAGATAAGAAAGAAAATAGATAAGAAAGAAAATAGATAAGAAAGAAAATAGATAAGAAAGAAAATAGATAAGAAAGAAAATAGATCAGAAAGAAAATAGATAAGAAAGAAAATAGATAAGAAAGAAAATAGATAAGAAAGGAAATAGATAAGAAAGGAAATAGATAAGAAAGAAAATAGATAAGAAAGAAAATAGATAAGAAAGAAAATAGATAAGAAAGAAAATAGATAAGAAAGGAAATAGATAAGAAAGAAAATAGATAAGAAAGAAAATAGATAAGAAAGAAAATAGATAAGAAAGAAAATAGATAAGAAAGAAAATAGATAAGAAAGAAAATAGATAAGAAAGAAAATAGATAAGAAAGAAAATAGATAAGAAAGAAAATAGATAAGAAAGAAAATAGATAAGAAAGAAAATAGATAAGAAAGAAAATAGATAAGAAAGAAAATAGATAAGAAAGAAAATAGATAAGAAAGAAAATAGATAAGAAAGAAAATAGATAAGAAAGAAAATAGATAAGAAAGAAAATAGATAAGAAAGAAAATAGATAAGAAAGAAAATAGATAAGAAAGAAAATAGATAAGAAAGAAAATAGATAAGAAAGAAAATAGATAAGAAAGAAAATAGATAAGAAAGAAAATAGATAAGAAAGAAAATAGATAAGAAAGAAAATAGATAAGAAAGAAAATAGATAAGAAAGAAAATAGATAAGAAAGAAAATAGATAAGAAAGAAAATAGATAAGAAAGAAAATAGATAAGAAAGAAAATAGATAAGAAAGAAAATAGATAAGAAAGAAAATAGATAAGAAAGAAAATAGATAAGAAAGAAAAGCAAAATGGTCATAAAAAATAGTTTCTTTCGTTATGCAAGCGAGGGCGTTTTAATTACCAGTCCACTTAATAAGATCACAAGGGCTTTCGGAAATGAAACTCTGTACTAAAACTCTGCAAATACTAGGTAATAATTAACGGGCCATGACGAACGAACAAGTCGATATAGTAACAGTTAGCACTCGTATTTTATAAATGATACATTGATCAAAGTTTTCATTGAGACCTTTCTCTTCAGGGGCGGATCCAGGATTTTACAAAGAGGGGTGGCTAATTCTAAAAAAATATTAAAAGGATAGGTCTAGGGTTGCGAACAACTTTTTAGGTCCAGGCAATGCAAAATTCATATCATTATTTTTATACAATGGGACACATTCAGATGTATTTTTTTCTTTTATTTACTGAATTAACTAATCATTTTATTTTTCCTGTTTTAAATCCTGCAAAGAGGGGGTGGCTAGCCACCCAATCCACCCCCTGGATCCGCCCCTGCTCTTCATGTGTCTACTAGTAGCTAGTAGTCTCGTGACCACGTTGTTATACCACAGTGATCACACCATAGTTACAGTTATATTAGGCTAAAATTATGATCAAGTTTTGACGTAGAAAATTCATGTTTCAATGAAAATGAAGAAGATGCATGCGATTTCCTAAGTTCTTCATGTTCTACCCAGTTGACACCCTTGGGACCTTGCCTGGTATCCTTTACAAGAGACCGTGCAACTAGCTGTTAGTTTAAGTGAAAGGTGACCGCTTAAAAGAATTCCGCTTTTAAATCACTTGAAAACAAATTATTATTTTTCGGATGAAGGAAAATCGGAGAACATGGAGAAAATACTCTCAAATCACATATGATACGACAGTGAGTCCAGGAGTCGAACTAGGGTTACTGATTGGTGAGAGGACAGCTCCCCCTACCACTACGTCTGACCCGTGCGTAAAATGATAACTACCTTATTTACTCGAATAAGCGCCGCCACGAATAAGCGCTGCATTTGGGACTAAAAGTTAATAAGCGCCGCCCCCGAATAAGCGCCGCGGTCCCGAAAAAAAGAAGCTGCATTTCGAAGTGCAACAAGGGGTCTTTTGGGCTTATTTTGGACCCCAGTCATAACTGATTCCAGCTCCCTTCCAGCTCAGCAACTCTTTTCCTTTTATCCATCTAAAGATGCCCAATGTCCATTGTTGATATAACCTCACCTTCTAAGATATCACACCTTGTTTTTTTAGTGTAAGTTTTCTAAAGAATACAGTTTCTGGTACTTATTCTGAAGAAGCCTTACTCGTTTTTGGAGCCTTTGCATGGCAATTTTTTATTATTTTTTCTTAATGCACATTCTATTTTCGTAATATACAGCAATTACTGAATGCCTAACGGCTTACAATAAATACTAATAGCAGATGGGATATACCATTCCCGCAAAAACATCCATTTTGAACTTCTATTATATTTTCTATTTTATCGTTAATATTTTTTTGATTTGAAAACATTGCTTTATTGAGCTAGGGCGTGGTGAATTTGTACGAACCATCGACCCCCTACCCACCCTGGACAGCAACAGCAACATTAACATGTTAGCTGGATAAAGGTGTGCTAAACCAAAACTGTACAAGTATTGCATAGGCACGTGTAATATACCTTATCATAGGAAATTAACGCTCCATGAAATTAACGCGAATTATAAAAAATCGCGTTAATTTAAGTTGTGTCAATTTCTTTTAATTTGAATTTCCATATCATTATTTAAGTGAAACCATAATTTTCACGATATGAATTTCTAGCAATTTTATCTGTTTTGTACTTTTGAAAAACTATTTGTTTACAGCTAGTCACTTAACATTTCAGCATTTGTCGAAAATCGCTTTAATTTAAGTTGTGTTAATTTCTTTTAATTTGAATTTCCATATCATTATTTAAGTGAAACCATAATTTTCACGATATGAATTTCTAGCAATTTTATCTGTTATATACTTTTAGAAAATTATTTTTTTACAGCTAGTCATTTCACTTTAAGATGAGTTATCTTTGAAATTTTGGCTTGTCTTTCGCGTTAATTTTCTTCATTTGGGAGTATTTTTGCTCTCTATTCGCGTTAATTCAAGTCGCACTGATTTCAAATACTTTCCTATAAATAATAAGGTAAATTACATTTATATATATCCTTGCATGATTTATTGTATCGATATTACTTGCCAACTCATGCTCGCTAAAGGTTTGAAGCAAGTTTTGGCTGTGAAAACTGATCCATGTTAAAGCTGAATGCCAGCGAATAAGACGCATGCAATTTGCTAACTTCTTCACGTTCTTGGATTTCTAAGCTTTTTTCTATTAAATATTTATAATGTACAATCTATATACTTATTTCAATAACGTTAGTCAACTGAAAAGCTACAAAGCTGAGACTGACAAGGATTATGGGTAGAAACATCTTACATGTTTCAACCCCTCCACAATAACTACTGAGTAGATACACTTGAGATATTTTACCGGTTACAGTTTCACCTCCTGTGAGCATCCTTAAGCTACAATTGGAGGGGGAAAACTTTGATGATCCTTATTTTTAATTTTTTAATTTTTTAATTTATTCTTTATTAGTATTTTTATTTTAACTAATTACTTAACTGACAGGCATTTACATAAATCACACAAACAGAAAGGAATATCAAGGATCTTAAAAATTTACAAATGCGATTAGCTAATTTTTTTTTCTTCTTTTCTTTTCTTTTCTTTTTATCATTTCATATTCTATATTCTATCCGTGGTTAATTCATATTTTTTAAACAGTAAAGGTCTAATTTTTTCATACTTTTCCTTATGAGGAATGTTTTCCATGAACCTCATCAATCTCGGTTTTTTTTTGTTTTTGTTTCGGTGACTAATTTTACTCAAACAATAGCATTATATTGAATAGATCTCTTTACCTTCGTTGTTTGTTGTGTCCATTTCAGACCATGTGATGCCACTCTTGGAAGTTGATTCTTTCATGTGTAAATATTTTAACAAAAGAACATTTTTCAAGGGAATGTCATGTGGTCTGAAATGAGCAATTTGCATACGAAGGTAAAGAGATCTATTAAGTAAGTTGTGCGTTTCTTCTACGTAAATTATGACATAATTAAGATAAAGTTAAAGGTTAAGGTAAAGGTCGACCTTATTTAACGTCGGTGACTCATGACTTAGTTAACTTAAGTGTTACGGATAAACTTGAGGCCGACGGTGTGATCATTTTACCCCGCCCTCCCCCTCCTCCGATATTTAAGCTACACGGAAAAAACGAGGATCGATAAATTACGGATGAGTAGTAGGAAAATGAGAGTTCACCAACAATAGATCCATTGTTGGTGAACTCTCATTTTCCTACTACTGGTATGGACCGAGCAAACGAGGTTAATAAAATGTTTATTATATGGCAATGCTAGTAAAGACAATTTTGATTTTCGGTCCGTACCGTAAGTTATGGACCGCAAATTGACCAATCATAGCGCGTGAAATTACCTTGCCACATTAGTAATAAACATAATTATTAACTACACTGTACTCATCATTTGTATTGAACTACGTTGTTGATAACGCATGCTCATTTGATTTCGAAGTTTGAAAGACCGATTTGTCCTGGTTTCAAATGTCTGCGAATTTCTCCTTGTCCTGACTCTGCCGAGGAGACATTTTAATCCATGACGGTAGTTCTTAAGACAGAAAAAGTAAATGCTCGGGTTCATGGCTGAATTTGAAAAAGCAAGATAAGTAATAACGAAGCTAATGAACTCTATTTTAGCCGAGATATCTGGGGGGATATTCCATTGCCACACAATTTGAATCAGGCTAAGAAAAACGTAAAATGGTCCCCACAGACAAATAAATGCTATCATGATTAATAACGATATATAGGTGATTTGTTTGTTTTTGCGTTTTCGATTCACACGCTGTTGGTTGTGGAGCATGGTCGAAATATTTCTTGAGCTTTCGTGTAGTTTGTAAATTATAAGAGAATATAATATGACAATGCAAATGGATGGGATTATAAAAGATACTAACACAACTATTCCAATAAAAATAGAAAAAGACACTCGATCTTCATTTATAAAGTAGTACCAACCGTTGACGCACTTAGTAACACCGTCTTTTTTAGTTGTATGCCATGTTACAAGGTATGGTGAAAATAACGCTATGGCAACAAGCCAGGTGAATACCAATAGAATACGATTAATAACTCGTCTAGAAAGTCGAGGAGAAACTGTATATGAAACAGCTATATATCTGTTGATTGCTATGATGACAAGACTCACGACTGACACAACTGGAGATACATCAGCGAGGAAAAAGCTTAGTTTACATAGAATGTTCCCAAGCTGCCCATCCACAAACCAGTCGTTGGTTCCTTTTGCTGTAAGCTGTGAGATCCTAATTGGTATTGCAACCAGTGGAATTATCAGGTCTGATATGGCCATGTTGACTATTAGGTAATTGAAATTTGTCCTCAGGTCAAGATTCCAGTAAACGACGGCAATGACAAGCACGTTCCCAACTAGAGACCATACTAGCAGGATTGAATACAGGGTGACTTTGGTACTTATTCCAAGAAAGATATCATGATGGATAATATTAGAATTGTTCTCCATCGTTGACAATTTTCTTCTGAAAAATCAGTAAAAATTACAAGTCAAATCTCGTGACGTTATATACAAAGATTTTATTAACGTCTTTCTTAAATAATAATAATAATAATAATGATAATAATAATGATAATAGTAATTAATAAAAATAATGAAAATAATATTAATAATGATTGTAATAATTATTAATGATTGTAATAATTATTAATGCTGTTGTTTTTGTTGTCACTATTATTATCATTATTATTATTATTATTATTATTATTATTATTATTATTATTATTATTATTATTATTATTATTATTATCATTATTATTATTATTATTAAAGACAACTTTATTGAAAAAATTCCAATAGATTCCCACAACAATGCGGACCCAAAAGCCTTACAATTGAATTATGGAAAAAATGTTAAAATTAAAAATTACGAAGAATTACCTTTAATTGAATTTTTTGTATGTTGTACTTTAAGACCAAGACAACGTGATAATAATACAGGCTAAAAGGAAAAAAAGTAATTATATGAAATCTCAAGGTTTTCGCGCCTTTGTCTATTTATTAGTTTTCCTAAGTTATTTTTACTTTCTTCTAGATGTAAATATAAAATAGAACAATGGAGATTTCTAGAGGTTTTTCAACTTTGTCTCTCAACTAGCATTTCTAGGTTATATTTTACTTTTTTTCTATCTAAAAATAAAATAAAACAATGGCTATATCTAGAGGTTTTTGCACCTTTGTCTCTCAACTAACTCTCCTTGGGTATTTTTACTTTCTTCTAGATGTAAATATAACATAGAATGGAGATTTCTAAAGGTTTTTCAACTTTGTCTCTTAACTAGTATTTCTAGGTTATATTTTACTTTCTTCTATCTAAAAATAAAATAATACAATGGGTATATCTAGAGGTTTTTGCACCTTTGTCTCAACTAACTCTCCTTGGTTATTTTTACTTTCTTCTATCTAAAAATAAAATAAAACAATGGGTATATCTAGAGGTTTTTGCACCTTTGTCTCTCAATTAACTTTCCTTGGTTATTTTTACTTTCTTCTATCTAAAAATAGAATAAATGAAATGAACGAATGAATAGAACAATAGAGTAAGATTTCTGTTTTTTTGTCTTTCAAATAATTTTTCTTGGTCGTTTTTACTTTCTTACATGTAAAAACAAATTGAATTACTGATATATCTCTCTTACAAATAAAAATATAAAACAATGATATATCTAAAGTATTTTATTTGCGCGCCTTTTTTTTTGAATTTTCGAATTCCAAGTTAAATTTTTCTTCCATGTAAAAAAAGAGTAAAAAATTTAGATATATCTCGAGAGTTTTTAAGCAAATTTCTAATGTTATTTCTATGCTCAAATACTTTTCTATTTAAAAATAAAAATATAATAAAAATAATAAAAATTAATCTTAACTCAAAAGTCTGCATAAATACGTCTTTCCTATGTGAGGCTGAAAATATTAATTATTATAATTAATTATTAATTATTGTTATTAATTATTATATTAATATAATTATTAATTATAATTAATAATATTTAATTATAATTATAATTATAAATTAAAATAATTATAATATTATAAGTCTTCCTCGCTTTTTCAAGTTCAATCCATTTTACATGTGTTCCCCATCCTATACAAAAACATTTATTCTTAGCTTAGTAAGGCTATTTTATGAAATTTCGATTCCTAGCTTCGATCCCTGGACCTGACATCACAATATAATAAAATTATATTATATTATATAATGATAAAATTATATTATATTATTATTATATTATTACACGCGTAAATTTTTATTATTTCGAGGTTTTTGTTTTCCCACCTTTTTTCTCAATTAACTTTTTCTTAGTGTTTCAACCAATTTTCTATGTAAAAATAAAATAAAACAATGATATATATCGAGGTTCTTCTTGAATTTGTGTTTCAAATACTTTTCTATGTAAAGCTAAAAAATAGATCATGTATCTCAAAGTTTTTGTTTTCCCGCCTATTTTTCTGTATTTTTTGGTATTGTTTACTTATTTCTTGTGAAAATAAAATTAATTAATCAAGTCTCAAGGTTTTTGTTTCCGCACCTTTTTCCGAGTCTCTATTTTTTACTTTCTTCTGTTTGAAGATATAATATAAATAAAGTTTATCTTGAGGTTTCGGTTTTCGATCCTCACAAGCCTTTCATCCAATTCAATTTTCGGTCCCCAACAAGATTTTATTTTTACCTTTTCTAAAGTGCTTTGTTTTCATTCTTGATTAATTTTGTATTTTTGATTTTATAACATGAAGTTCAAGAGTTTTCTCTGTTAAGATACGTAATTAATCTTATATCCCCTATAACTGAAATTCTTCCAAGAAGAAATTGACTTCCTAATTATATGGTGATAAAAATAGAATCAGATATCGTGTGTACCCTTTCATTTTTCTAGCTTAACATTTGGTAGTTTTGCCAGGTATGACGACTTTCCTTATCCTTCATGTTATTATCATTTTCATCTAGCATCATTTTTCTAGACTTTTTTTCACGCTGAGATATGATAAATGTGTTATCTGCAGAAAAACCTATATAGATAATACATTTATCATGCCAAGTTCACACGATAAATATCAGGGATTGGCGCTGCTATGAATGCTCTCGGCCGATCAGAAGCGATGATCGAGTAAAACGTATGATTATAACAAGAATTAAGATTCATTGAAAAGATTATGAATAATTACGATTTGGTCAGTTAGGTCCCACATGCTGTGAAGATATCCTAAAAAAGTGGATTCGTCATGATTAGAAAAAAAAATATTTTCATTATTTTTTGATTGGACATATGTAAAGTTTGCCGTAAAAAGATCATCGTGGGGGCTCATTATTATCTAGATGGGAGATCAAAACCCTCTAAATTACAAGTTGAAGGATCTAGATCTGCAGAAATATTTATCCATTACGTGAATGCTCCTCTGAAACTACAAGTAGCATCAATTGGGATATTGATGTCACATGCAAAAATATCAATAAAAATATATTGGCTGTAAATACTGATAATAAGTTGTCCTTTTACATGCTAAGTTCTCTAAGAAAATAGACGCGCTCGGCTGTTGTTTATGCTGATTTAATGTGAAGGCCATCATTAGAACCTTGAAATTTTACTTGTCAGTTCTCTCGCGCAAATTGATGTCACAGTGCTAAACTATGACTAATATTATTTTTCAAATCTAACCATTTTTTTAAATTCAGTTTTATTTTTCATTTAGACATATGTTCTCTAGTTTGGTCAAAAGCATTCACTATGTAGATTTTCGGATATCGTTCAGCTTATCAAAAATATCATTTTTCAAATTTAACCATTTTTTAAAATTCAGTTTTATTTTTCATTTAGACACATGTTCTCTAGTTTGGCCAAGAGCTTTCACTGTGTAGATTTTTGAATATCGTTCAGCTTATCAAAAATATTATTTTTCATATTTCCCCTTGTTTTTAAAATTCAGTTTTATTTTTCATTTAGACATATGTTCTCTAGTTTGGTCAAAAGCATTCACTGTGTAGATTTTTGAATATCGTTCAGCTTATCAAAAATATTATTTTTCATATTTCCCCTTGTTTTTAAAATTCAGTTTTATTTTTCATTTAGACATATGTTCTCTAGTTTGGTCAAAAGCATTCACTGTGTAGATTTTTGAATATCGTTCAGCTTATCGAAAATATTAGTTTTCAAATTTAACCATTTTTTAAAATTCAGTTTTATTTTTCATTTAGACATATGTTCTCTAGTTTGGTCAAAAGCATTCACTGTGTAGATTTTTGAATATCGTTCAGCTTATCAAAAATATTATTTTTCATATTTCCCCTTGTTTTTAAAATTCAGTTTTATTTTTCATTTAGACATATGTTCTCTAGTTTGGTCAAAAGCATTCACTGTGTAGATTTTTGAATATCGTTCAGCTTATCGAAAATATTAGTTTTCAAATTTAACCATTTTTTAAAATTCAGTTTTATTTTTCATTTAGACACATGTTCTCTAGTTTGGTCAAGAGCATTCACTATGTAGATTTTTGAATATCGTTCAGCTTATCGAAAATATTAGTTTTCAAATTTAACCATTTTTTAAAATTTAGTTATATTTTTCATTTAGACATATGTTCTCTAGTTTGGTCAAGGGCATTCACTATGTAGATTTTTTTGAATATCGTTCAGCTTATCAAAAATATTATTTTTCAAATTTCACCATTTTTTAAGATTCAGTTATATTTTTCATTTAGACATATATTCTCTAGTTTGGTCAAGAGCATTAACTATGTAGATTTTTGAATATCGTTCAGCTTATCAAAAATATTATTTTTCATATTTCACCATTTTTTTTAAATTTAGTTTTATTTTTCATTTAGACATATGTTCTCTAGTTTGGTCAAGAGCATTCACTATGTAGATTTTTTTGAATATCGTTCAGCTTATCGAAAATATTAGTTTTCAAATTTAACCATTTTTTAAAATTCAGTTTTATTTTTCATTTAGACACATGTTCTCTAGTTTGGTCAAGAGCATTCACTGTGTAGATTTTTGAATATCGTTCAGCTTATCAAAAATATTATTTTTCATATTTCCCCATGTTTTTAAAATTCAGTTTTATTTTTCATTTAGACATATGTTCTCTAGTTTGGTCAAGAGCATTCACTGTGTAGATTTTTGAATATCGTTCAGCTTATCAAAAATATTTTTTTTCATATTTCCCCATGTTTTTGAAATTCAGTTTTATTTTTCATTTAGATACACATGTTCTCTAGTTTGGTCAAGAGCATTCACTTTGTATATTTTTTTGAATATCGTTCAGCTTATCAAAAACATTTTTTTTCAAATTTCACCATGTTTTTTAAAATTCAGTTTTATTTTTCATAGTTTGGCCATGCAAGATCATTTACTATCTAGCTTTTACAATATCGTTTAGATTATCAAAAATTATTCCAATATCGTAACACAACAGGGAAAAAGCTTTTAGTAAAAAAGTGCATTTGTACTTTTCATAGTAGGCAAGCAGTATCTATATGTTTAAGATGGCTTCCCACATAGAGATAATTGAAAGTTATCGAACATCAATGAAATGTGAAGACAATAAATATGTGGCAACACATTAGCATATTGATTCTGAATTTAGTCACTGAAGCTCTTTTGTTTTCATTACTTGGTGAACGAGCGAGTTGGCTTGTACGAAAATGTCTGATTTGACTCGATTATAAATGAGTTCTATTCAAATACTGCCCCGCGGGCTTATCTCTACTGAAAGAACCTTTATTTTTCTTCTTTTAATTGAAAACACTGGTAAGTGGGTATCTCCACAAACGGCATATTTATTCTTTCTTCTTCTAATTGCAAACACTGTACATGTTAGGTAGATGTTCACCTGAAGATATGCCGGAAAGCGATCTCCAAAACATAGACTGGACGCATCTTTATTTTGTCTTATTTAAATTGTAAACACCGTTGGCGTAAGGTAGTTGTTCACTGGCTAAAATTATGAAAGATATCTCCAAAAACATAGACTGGACGCACCTTTACTATAATTCTTTGTTAATGCTAAGAAAAAATATCTCCAAAACATAGACTCGATCTGAATTGGGAAAACATTACGCCAAAATTAACGCGGTGTATTGTTCAGCATTGGTTAACTAGAAGTTCCCTTAAGACACGAAAGGAAATACAGAACAAAAGAAGACTGAACGACCATAATAATTAAATTGATTTCAATATTAGATTTAATTATTTTCTTTTTTTAACGTGAATTGAAAAACAGGCAGGTAAGATTGGATTGGAAGATTGGATAAGATTGGGAAGTTAGGAGGGGTCATTAAACAGCTTGCCTACCAACATATTTTTCCATACATTTCTTTGTAAAGACAGCCAACTTCACGGGTCGCCCATATCTTCGGCGCTATTCAACAAAACCATTTAAAACTTTTCAATTTTACTAATTTTGGTATGCTCTTTGCAAATATTATATTTTCTTTTTTACTGGATTAAAATTTAAGATGTCACGCGAGACCTGAGAAACCCTCACTAATAAACATGGCCAAAGAAAAACTCGATAACGTTAAGTTGGTTGACAATTGCGTTAAGTCTTCACAATTTTCGTAAAGGAATTCTTCATACGTGTCCTAATTATTCAGAAACTTACGGCTTTGATATAAGAGTGGAGAAACTCAAAGAGTAAAAAATTCTTCTAGAATTACTAACAACGTTTCGTGAATTCGTGACAGTATTCCTGATTATTTAGAAGCTTATAAGACGTTGACGTAGGAGTGGAGAATCTCCAAGAGTAGAACTCTTTCCTGACTGTTCAGAAGCTTATAAGGCTTTGACGTAAGAGTGGAGAATCTCCAAGAGTAGAACTTTTTCCTGCCTAAGAGTGGAGAATCTCCAAGAGTAGAACTCTTTCCTTACTGTTCAGAAGCTTATAAGGCTTTGACGTAAGAGTGGAGAATCTCCAAGAGTAGAACTTTTTCCTGCCTAAGAGTGGAGAATCTCCAAGAGTAGAAATCTTTCCTGACTATTCAGAAGCTTATAAGGCTTTGACGTAAGAGTGGAGAACGTCCAAGAGTAGAACTCTTTCCTGACTATTCAGAAGCTTATAAGGCTTTGACGTAAGAGTGGAGAACGTCCAAGAGTAGAACTCTTTCCTGACTATTCAGAAGCTTATAAGGCTTTGACCTAAGAGTGGAGAATCTCCAAGAATAGAACTCTTTCCTGACTATTTAGAAGTTTACGGTTTTGACGTAAGAGTAACCTGGGTCACATCCGGACTTTCTTTCTTTCTGTTAATGCTCGTTGTACCTTTTAGGGGTCATTGGTTCAAAATTTCCGAGAAGCATTGCCGCCCTTCTATACATGGGAGGCCCCCCCCACCCCCCAGAGTTTGACAGCCTTTTAACAGAAAGAAAGTCCTGATGTGACGCAGGCTACGTAAGAGTGGAGAAACTCAAAGAGTAAACTGAAACCCTTCTAGAATAACTTATAACGTTTAAGTCTCCGACATTTTGGTAAAGTACTATTCCTAATTATTTAGAAGCTTACCTGTTAGACGTGCGCGCGAAGAATCTCCAAGAGTTGAGAATCTCCAATCCAAGAGTGGATAATCTCCAAGAATTACCTGCAGCGTAAAAGTTTTACGTTATTCCTAATAATTAGAAGCTCATGAGATTTTGAGATTTTCGTGAGTGGAAAATCTTGATGCAATAAGCCAATTCACAGTTTAAGAATCGTCTACAGTGCGCATGCGATTTTATCCCGAATTTCTCACCTCCTTGTGTTTAATTAAAAGAAGGTGAGAAATTCGGGATAAAATATAATAAATAATAATAAATCGTGTATTTGTATAGCGCTATTTACAATAAAGAACAATAGCACTTTACACCTAATAGAATAAAATCGCATGCGCGCTGATAACGATTCTTAAACTGTGAATTAAAAAAAAAAAAGGTGTGGAAATTCTCCAATAACTACTTACACTTACAGGATGTTATTTCTAACTATAGAAGCTTACGAGATTTTCGTATTTTACTTGAGTACAACAATGTGGAAATAATAATAATAATAATAATAATAATAATAATAATAATAATAATAATGATTCCTTACAGGATGTGAAACTCTCATCATACAATTAATCACACAGTATTTCTAATTATTAGAAGCTAATGAGATTCTATTATTTTACGTAGTACAATCTCGATCTAAGAGTGTGGAAATTGTCCAATAATTACTTACACTTACAGGATGTTATTTTTAACTATGGAAGCTTACGAGATTTTCGTATTTTACGTGAGTACAAGAGTGTGGAAATGATAATAATAATAATAATAATAATGATTCCTTACAGGATGTGAAACTCTCGTCATACAATTCATCACACAGTATTTCTAATTATTAGAAGCTAATGAGATTTTCGTATTTTACGTAGTACAAGACATGCAAGAGTGTGGAAATTCTCCGATAATGATTCCTTACAGGATGTGAAACTCTCATCATACAATTCATCACACAGTATTTCTAATTACTAGAAGCTAATGAGATTTTCGTCTATGACCTTTAAAAGCCTAATTTTTCTTTCCTTGAATTCTTAAAAAAAACTTACCTAAGTGAGGAGGCACTTTAAAATGATATTTTTCTCTAACAAATTGCGCGACTTCCGCTGCCAGCTTTCGCTTATTTCTTTTCTATATTCTCGTATTTTTGTAGTATTATGTATGTTGTTATTTTTGTTTTTTTTGTTTTTTCCCGTTTAATGAATTATGGCCAAATATGAACTAGTAACTCAGCTTGATTAGCTCTGTTATTTCTGAGTAATTGTTTGCCTTTATTATTAGTCTTAGTTCATTCCTAATGTAAACTATTTATTTATATCAAAAGGTAATAAAAAAAATTTTAAAAATCTGTTCTAGAAAAATATTTAATTTAATGCATTAACAGATTAAGAATATAATGGTTGTTAACTGATTGCGAATTGATTGATTCACTTTAAGAAAAGCTATTCCAATATTGCTGTTTAAGAATTTCCTGGCTTGAAGAATTGTTCCACCAATGTTCACAAAGATTGAATTTCGTGTTCGCAAACTTCCTGCTGTGACTTTTGACTTTTTATAAAAATATTTTTGATGTAGAGTTTTAGGTATTTGTTTTTATAAGGCGACCATTGGGAAGTATTCTTGGATATTGATACTGATATATAGGGAATCAATAGTTTTAAGAAACAAAATGACAACCTTTAGTTTAAACATGTTTCGGCGACATCCCTCGCCATCGTCATGCAGTGAGTTTTATTGCGCTTTTATTGAAGATGTGAACTGATGTAAAGGTTGTCGTTTTGTTTCTTAAAATTATACTTCAATTGCTGCTACAATGAATCAATAGTTCTAAATATACTGAATAAGAAAAGTTATTTAAGCAAGAAATAGAAATAGCCTCATAAAAAGGTAAAAAATAATGTTATTGTTAAGAGTACAAAAAGATGAGCTGTATAAAAGCCATCAAAATTGAAACCGAACATAAGACATGCTTGAATTGAGAAAGCAGAATCTGCCTTAATTCTCTTTGTCTTTAGCCTAGCCATTAGCCCCTATTATCTTCCTCCAAGTTCAGATGTTTTGTTTCAAACGCTCCGATTAAATCCAAAATAGAAAAAAGATCACTTAAAAAATCAGATTTTAAAAACTTTTTTTGGCGCTTCATTAATGAATCTTACAGCAATTTGTAATTGTGAACTTACTTCAGTAAACGTGATCAAGGGCAGATATTCAGTGCTAAATAACACTACTGCTGATGGTATAACTTTAAGCGAAATGTAAATATCTATATATATAATTTATAGACCGCACAGACTCTCGGAGAAAAAAATATAAATAATATGTTATATATATGCATGTATATGTCCTTTAAATTTTTTTTATTTGCTGCAAACAGATTAAAAAGAAAAAATAACTTTAACGTGTAAAAAAAACCTCGTTAGGTATTCATAGCCAATTCAACTTTTTTATACCAACAAGAATGAAACATATTTTACAATCGTTGTCCTATGGATAGTAATACATACATTATGTCATTGTATGTTTGTGCAGAAACATTAAACGAGCTGAAATTAACTACAAATTGTGATATCAAAAGTAAAATTCATTTAAAAAAACATGATAATAGAACACAGATAAAAGATCGAAGTAACTCGGGCAACTCCTTTTGACGACAAATATCTCTTTTAAAAAGCGAATCTATTAAAACTCCGGGGAAAAAAAAACTTTTTCTCGAAGAGATTGATTGCTCAGTCTCCCGAGGCAAGGGCTGGTGTTTATGTCGGCTTTCGACGCCACGTCGAATTCAAATTTAGAAGTTTGTTTTTGTGGAGGGAGGAAAATCGAAGAAACCGGAGAAAAACCCTTGAAGCACAGGACAGAACCAACAAGAAACTCTACTCACATATGTCATGATCGTAATAGTTACGACAACAAAGAAGTGAGACGATTGATAAAGAGGTATAAATTGAATAGGATTCAGTTTTGAATCTAAATGAGCAGTGTCAGGAAGGAAACGAATTGTTGGCATACCGAATTGAAGAACGAGAACTAGCAAGTAAAGAGTGCGACCTTCCTCTCTCTTCCGACTTTGACATTACACGCTATATTTTTTATCACTAAATAATGGCAGTAAATATAAATATTTGTTAACACCAGTGCAATGACGAAATTACAAAAGAATACGAAACTCTTTTTTTTTAAAGTAAAATAGTATGAATAAAATGAACAAAAATAAAAAAATTAAAAGAAGAATAGCTAGTGATTTTTTCATACCTTTTTAAAATTCTTGTGAAAAACCTAGTTCTGACACCTTGATATGAATTTTAGTTTTCAATTTACTTTATGATAATTAAGGGTATACAAGGTGACAGCAAGCTTAGGAAACAGCTTTTGTTTTTTAGTGTTCCATCCCCGAGGACTTGTAGTGTCTGCTCTGAATTAGATTAGGTATACGTACTTACCATTATACAATAGGTGTAAATATGCCAATCATATACTTACCACCACGCAAACAATAGCCAAAATTCGAAAGAAAGGGCAACCAGAAATTGGAAAACTGAGGGGGAGGGGATGGGATCACTAGATCCATGGAAAATCATTTAAGATTAAGAGATTAAATTTCATCGGGAAGCGATAAGAAAAGCTTAAAGAAGAAATAAAACCTTTGTAGAGATAATTTCAAATGTTTGAATTGCTTAATTTGACCTCGGGGGGGGGGGGGGGGGGGGGGGCCTCGAGTATTAAATTAAAGGGACTGAAATGCTAGTACCTTTTAGGGGTAATTTTTTCAAAATTTCAGAGAAGTATTCCCGCCCTTCTCTACATGGGAGTCCTCCCCCCACTCCCCAGATTTTGACACCCTTTAAAATGATGAAAATCGCATGTCATCAAAAAGTGAAGTCTAAAATGTATGACTCAATCGCTCTTAATTTCTTCTAAATCTAAAAATACTGAATGTAAAAAAAGGAATTTTCTAGAAATAATTACAATTATTTGAGTTATTGCATTTTTTTAAAAAGCGAAGAATAAAATGTATCACTTGATTTAATCTCAAGAAATATACTGAATAAAAGAAATTCATATAAAATTTTGCTGAAAATGATTAAGAATATTTTGGTTGCTTAATTCTGTAAACTCAGTAATGAAAATTGCATTTTTTTAATAGGTGAATGACCCAAATATATCGATTAATCGCTCTAATTAATTAATCCAAAAGTGCATAGGAAAAAAAAATGAAAAAATAAATTAAATAAATCCTTAATATGAAAATACTAGTTAGTAATGTTTGGGCGGTTTAATTTAAGCAGATGAAAATTGCATTTTATCAGAAAGTAAAAAATTTATCGCTCAATCGCTCAATCTACAGTTCCATAATGAAAAAAATTAAAGGAAGAAATTAAGATAAAAATATTATTAAAAATAGTTAAGATTGATTGGGTTGTTTAATTTTATAGCTAGTCGGACCAAAATATCATAAAAGGAAGGATAAATTTATCGCTCAATCGTAGGTAAAAGTGTTTTTGATTGTCTTTTATCAGTGTAATTATATGGGAGTTTGTCAACTATTCATAATAACGACTAAAGGAGCTGTCTCAGTTTGATTGGCTTTTAAGATGTTCATCTGATTGGTGATGTTAAGATAATTTTTTTTATACAAGGCGTTAATACTTTTGTCACAAGAACAGGACGTTAATATTTCATTTTGTGCCGAGCTAGATATCGTTTTTAATTAACGAACTAAAATGGATCACTTTGAGAAATTTTATTCACAAAAGATCATTTATTTCTTGCCCTTCAGCGTCCTCTCTCTCGTATGTTTTTGCTTAATTTATTATTATAGTGATGGTTGATCACAATAAGGATGATTAATATAATAATAGTGATAATAATAATAATAATAATAATGATATGTAAATAATAATAATAGTAATAATCATGATAACGATAACAATAATAATAATGACTAAGTGTTTGGAAGCCCCAAAAATTTAGTTGCAAAAACATCTGTACGTTATGAGAAGCGGAAAATAATAGACCTAATCGGCTAACGCGTTGCTATGTACGTTTCCACCCAATTCAAAACCTCTGGTAATAATAATTTTTGTTTCAAAAAATGTCCATGTGATATCAAAATTACAACAGACAAAGAATCTTATTCCCAGAGTATTTGAATTGGGTGCAAAAAAAAAAAAAAAAATACGAGAGAGAGAGAGAGAGAGAGAGAGGACGCTGAAGGGCAAGAGATAAATTATCTTGTGAATAAAATTTCTCAAAGTGATCCACCTGGTTTACTTTACTCTCCAAGCTCTCAATATTTACCAGTGAATTCTATAGTAAGTGTCGCTAGACGAAATTCTAGTAAGTAATGAATTGTAATTGAGGTTAAAACCAATTTGCAGCATTACAATAAGCGGCTTAATTTATTAAAGGATGAACAAAACGGAAAGATGAAAAGATTCCTGGATTCAAACGTCGTTGACTCAATTAATGGTGTTTATTCAAGAAAAAAAACAAGGAAATAAGGAAATCTATAAGGAGATTTTGTAGTATTGCATGGTAAAATATTCACATTTATATAAATGTTAAGTTAAATGTGTGTGTATTTGTTGGATAAGTTAGATATGCGTATGTTTTATGTGGTATGTATATATGTTAATACTACTACTAATAAAGATGATAATAATAATAATAATAATAATAATAATAATAATAATAATAATAATAATTAAATGAAAATAATATTGATAATAATAATCATAACAACAACAACACAATACAAAATACGACAATAATAATAAAACAACAATAACAATAATAATACTTAAAATTACAATAATAGAAATATCAATATCAATATTAGTAATAGCAATAATAATAATATTAATAATGATGATGACAATAATAATTTTTAAAGTAGGCCTAGGGTTTATTCTTCATTAATTAAAGATAATAATAATACTCTATCGACAATAAAATATAATAACATAATGGATGATTATGATGATAATATAATATCAATAATATAAGAAAGCTATATGTGCGTAAAATAATAATAATTATAACAATAACAATAATAATAATAATAATAATAATAATAATAAAGGTCTTTATTCAACATCTTAAAACAAACGTTGAAGTTTACATGTAAATATAATAATAATAATAATAATAATAATAATACTCAGTCAAAATTTACAAAAGTTCTGGAAGCAATTTTCTCAGAACATCTATTTTAAACATTATTTTCGAAGATGAACAAAACATATTTAAAGAAAGTTTTAAAAATAAGCTCAAAATCCAGCATCTTTTTAGTTCAATGTAGCTGTGAGGGGAAAATAAAAAAAACAAGAAAGAGTGAATTGAATTCACTGTGAGCCCTTAAACAACTACTATTAGTTAAATATGATATTATGTTAAGTTTTCGAAAAGGAAAAAAAAATATAGAACAGCAAAACGATCATTTCAAGTGTCTATGATTGGAACATCTAAATGGACAACGTTATTACAGACACATGATTGGTGTTACCCTATACTAACATTACTAACATACTAATGGCAATCGTTTTCAGAATCTATATTCAAGTCTGTCCAGCTAATGGCGTCATCATTCGCTAATTTGCATAATGGGAAAACTTTTGATATCTCTGTAACAAAATTAGATATAAACAAACCGTAAACGCCATTCTAACTTTTTAAAAAACACCTCTTCCATGTTAAGGTTAAAACTTGAAGTTAAAGTTTTTCGTTTGATATGCATTTTGATGAAATTAATCATCCATCCTCCCCCCGACCACCATTTTTTGGCACCCACCCATAGATATGTTTAAGTATGTCCCAAAGAACATTTGTGCCAAGTTTGGTACTTGTACTTGTGCACGATCTTTGCTATTTTTGTCGCTAACAGACCTGACTACTATCATGCTTCTAGGAACAACCCAAAACACTTTTATATCGGTCATATGCACTTTAAGTAAAACCTAGACACTCTTGGAGCATTCAGTGGGTTGCCTGTGCAAAAGCTCGCCCACTCGCCAATCCTATATACTCTTTATCATTTCACACGAAAGTGTTCCTTTTGGGTTCAAAGTCCCCCTTTATTAGAAACATTTTAAATTCTAGTAAGACATTAGGTTTATATTTTTAGGTTTCTATTTTTAGGTTTCTATTTTTATTAAAAACATTTTAAATTCTAGTAAGACATTAGTGTTGCGTTACTGACTTGTCAACGCATATTATATTTCTACTTGACCTACTAGAGTACCTTTCAAGACTAGCTGATGAAATAAACATACCTATTTCAGTATCGAAACTGTTCACTGCAAAACAAACGTTTTATCAATGTAAATACTCTTAGCCAAAATGTGTTTAACTGGTCATTTGTTTTTCCCTCAGTTTTTGTTTTCTGTATTTTCATAAATGGAAATATTCAACAAGGAGTCTTGGCAGTTCGCTTTCTTGTAGATCACTATCAGCTCGTCTGACTTCTACAATTTCTTGGAGTCAGCTTTCATCAAAGCTTTGTTTGTCACTCGTTTTGTAGTTTGTCTCAGTATACTTTTTTGTATCTGAGATCATAGCTAGATAGTTCATATATTCTCTTAGTCTATTTTGACTAGTTTGTCTAGTTCTACGATTCTCATAGTTTGCTCATAGATTCTCAAAGATAGCTCATAGATACTCAGACTTCTCTCTTTGAGTACGTGGACCAACCCGTTCCAAAATCGCTCAATAACATCTTTAGTGTGGGTCTACCATGTACGGCGTGTGTGTTTGTAAGTAGTTTAAGCGTACCATTTAAAAAAAGCTAAAGAAAATGGCAGGCCACATGCCTACAGACAACATACCTCGATCAAGAAAACAGCCCTAATAAGTAATTTTCTATCGAAGAACCTCGAAGGAATGATGCAATGGCGACCCGAGCAAAGACAAAATACCTTATGCTCAATATTATTATGTGATTAATTCATGTATCCATGTATCTAACATGTATCCAATCATATTTGAGAAATAGATAAACCAAAGCTCCATTGGACAGACAATTGCTAATGGTTACGAATTTCGTCCAATCATGATCGCGACCCGGAAAAAAGAAACACATGGTGGTGCAAAACCTCTATAGACCTCGATATTAAGCTAGTACTCATTTTATCAAGAAGTGGTCACCGGCTAACGTATGCAAATACTACTTGTATGTGTTTGTGTGACTGTATATATGGTGTTAATAATTTACAATTAATTCAAGGGTTCCTGTCTGAGGAGGGAAAAAACCCATTGGTATTTATAATAAATAAATATACGTCATCAATAAAATAAGAGTGTTTGAGCTTTCGATGTCTTTTTCAGCAAAATTTGAAAAATCTAGATTCTGTCATGAAAGCAGTGTGAGCTTCTTAGGTCTCACCCTTAATTTTAGGGTATTTCTCTGGGGGTTTTCCGGTTTTCCTCCCTCCGCAAACCCTAACACGCTAAATTCTAATTCGATCCGTGAGGCAGCTGTGCCGTGACTTTGCTCAGCCCAGAGGTTGTCTCAGGGCTCGATAAATTAAAAAAAAATTGAAAATTTGAAGATTACAGACCTGTGGTTTTCGTTTCTCTATGCCTTGCCTAAAAGATGATAATAGTTGACATACTTGCCAAAATATATCTTTTTCGTGAAGTAATATGATATAATCCACAGGTTCAGTTGAGTTTTATACTTCAAATTTTGTTCAAAAGACGATAGATCATGTAAAGATTAGAAACTTTCTTCTAGAATTTGCGGCAAAGTGAATGTTTAACTATAGTTTGATACATGTTTTAAAGTATACTTTCCGGCTAATGCAATAAACGACATATGATAGTGACTCCAACTTTTTATGAGTCGAAGTGACATACACTAAGAGAAATTGCTATCCATTTTTAAACAGGTACATTGCGACAGCCGTATTTTAGGGCAGGAACGCATTTGTTTTGCACGAGAAAAGTTCTCATTCACCAAAAGAGAATATTTGTATTCAGTTTGAGTCTTTCCGTAGC
>JALHLI010000176.1:37500-39408 GCA_023349425.1 Anthopleura sola | reverse complement strand
AACGTGAGCTGGGTTTAGACCGTCGTGAGACAGGTTAGTTTTACCCTACTGATGAAGTGTTGTTGCAATAGTAATTCTGCTCAGTACGAGAGGAACCGCAGATTCAGACAATTGGCATTTGCACTTGGCTGAAAAGCCAATGGTGCGAAGCTACCATCTGTTGGATTATGACTGAACGCCTCTAAGTCAGAATCCGTGCTAGAACGCAACGATAATTACCTCCAGACAATCTTAGGCGAACAACGATAGGGGTCACGTTCGCGCGGCCCCCTGCGTCCCAACGTGCCAAGGCGGACAATAACCGCCAAGGCACTAAAACATATCAAAGTTTAACATTTCTGGAGATAAATCCTTTGCAGACGACTTAAATAAAGAACGGGGTATTGTAAGTTGTAGAGTAACCTTGTTGTTACGATCTTCTGAGATTAAGCCTTTGTTCTACGATTTGTTATCATTTTTTTTTTTCCCACGCCACCACCATACGCTCTCCAGAGAACACTTTGTTGCCGCGGACCTACCTTCTTCCTTCCTCGAGGAAGTTGCGAACGGGCCCGCCGCTTGGAAAAAAACTCACGCAGGGAGGTTACGGTTAGAATGTGCGAAGGGTCGAAAAACGGTTTCTAGGTCAAACTCATGGAAGGAATCAGGTGCAGAGCGTGGAGGAGAACGTAAAAATGGGTTTGGGGGTCAGGATTACAACGGGAGAGGCGTGAGAACGATTTCAACGTTAGGGTTAGGGTTAGGGTTAGAATTGGGGGTTCGGTCTTATAAGGTCCGCAGGTCGAAACCACGACCAGAATCGGGTGCAGAGCGTCGAGGAGAACTCGAAAATGGGTTTGGGGGTCAGGATTGCAACAGGGGAGAGGCGTGAGAACGACTTCAAGGTTAGGGTTAGGGTTAGGGTTAGGGTTAGAATTGGGGGTTCGGTCTTATAAGGTCCGCAGGTCGAAACCACGACCAGAATCGGGTGCAGAGCGTGGAGGAGAACTCGAAAATGGGTTTGGAGGTCAGGATTGCAACAGGGGAGAGGCGTGAGAACGACTTCAAGGTTAGGGTTAGGGTTAGGGTTAGAATTGGGGGTTCGGTCTTATAAGGTCCGCAGGTCGAAACCACGACCAGAATCGGGTGCAGAGCGTGGAGGAGAGCTCGAAAATGGGTTTGGGGGTCAGGATTGCAACAGGGGAGAGGCGTGAGAACGACTTCAAGGTTAGGGTTAGGGTTAGGGTTAGGGTTAGAATTGGGGGTTCGGTCTTATAAGGTCCGCAGGTCGAAACCACGACCAGAATCGGATGCAGAGCGTCGAGGAGAACTCGAAAATGGGTTTGGGGGTCAGGATTGCAACAGGGGAGAGGCGTGAGAACGACTTCAAGGTTAGGGTTAGGGTTAGGGTTAGGGTTAGGGTTAGAATTGGGGGTTCGGTCTTATAAGGTCCGCAGGTCGAAACCACGACCAGAATCGGGTGCAGAGCGTCGAGGAGAACTCCAAAATGGGTTTGGGGGTCAGGATTGCAACAGGGGAGAGGCGTGAGAACGACTTCAAGGTTAGGGTTAGAGTTAGGGTTAGGGTTAGGGTTAGAATTGGGGGTTCGGTCTTATAAGGTCCGCAGGTCGAAACCACGACCAGAATCGGGTGCAGAGCGTGGAGGAGAACTCGAAAATGGGTTTGGGGGTCAGGATTGCAACAGGGGAGAGGCGTGAGAACGACTTCAAGGTTAGAGTTAGGGTTAGGGTTAGGGTTAGAATTGGGGGTTCGGTCTTATAAGGTCCGCAGGTCGAAACCACGACCAGAATCGGGTGCAGAGCGTGGAGGAGAACTCGAAAATGGGTTTGGGGGTCAACAGGGGAGAGGCGTGAAAAAGGATTTCAAAGTTAAGTGTTAGGGTTAGAATTAGGATTTGAATTAGGGTTA
>JALHLI010000175.1:0-39509 GCA_023349425.1 Anthopleura sola | reverse complement strand
AACCCTCCCTCCTTTTTGCTCATGAAAATGCCTCACGAGATAAATCGAAACTTTTTTGCGAAAAAATTTGGGTTTTGGCTGAGAAAAGGTGCTTTTTCGTCAAAAAAAAAAACGTTTTTAGCTGAGAAAATTCGAAATTTGCTGAGAATTTTCTCTTGGTGGAAACACGACGTTTTCACTGCTAAAACCTCACTTTGGGCGAGAAAAACACATTTGGGGTGACAAATACGCGGTTTTGCTGAAGAAAAAAAAATTTCGCCCAAAAAACTGAAAAATGGCCATTTTGGCCCTCAAAACGAGGTTTTTCGCTGATGGCATGGCTGTTTTGCTGAACCCTCCCTCCTTTTTGCTCATGAAAATGCCTCACGAGATAAAAACGAAACTTTTTGGCGAAAAAAATTTGGGTTTTGGCTGAGAAAAGGTGCTTTTTCGTCAAAAAAAAAAACGTTTTTAGCTGAGAAAATTCCAAATTTGCTGAGAATTTTCTCTTGGTGGAAACACGACGTTTTCACTGCTAAAACCTCACTTTGGGCGAGAAAAACACATTTGGGGTGACAAATACGAGGTTTTGCTGAAGAAAAAAATTTTTGGCCCAAAAAACTGAAAAATGGCCATTTTGGCCCTCAAAACGAGGTTTTTCGCTGATGGCATGGCTGTTTTGCTGAACCCTCCCTCCTTTTTGCTCATGAAAATGCCTCACGAGATAAATCGAAACTTTTTTGCGAAAAAAATTTGGGTTTTGGCTGAGAAAAGGTGCTTTTTCGTCAAAAAAAAAACGTTTTTAGCTGAGAAAATTCGAAATTTGCTGAGAATTTTCTCTTGGTGGAAACACGACGTTTTCACTGCTAAAACCTCACTTTGGGCGAGAAAAACACATTTGGGGTGACAAATACGCGGTTTTGCTGAAGAAAAAAAAATTTCGCCCAAAAACTGAAAAATGGCCATTTTGGCCCTCAAAACGAGGTTTTTTGCTGATGGCATGGCTGTTTTGCTGAAACCCCTACTTTTTGCTCATGAAAATACCTCACGAGATAAAAACGAAACTTTTTGGCGAAAAAAATTTGGGTTTTGGCCGAGAAAAGGTCCTTTTTCGTCAAAAAAACGTTTCTTGCTGAGAAAATTCGAAATTTGCTGAGATTTTCTCTTGGTGGAAACACGACGTTTTCACTGCGAAAACCTCACTTTGGGCGAAAAAACACATTTGGGGTGACAAATACGCGGTTTTGCTGAAGAAAAAAAATGTTGACCCAAAAAACTGAAAAATGGCCATTTTGGCCCTCAAAACGAGGTTTTTCGCTGATGGCATGGCTGTTTTGCTGAAACCCCACTTTTTGCTCATGAAAATACCTCACGAGCTAAAAACGAACCTTTTTAGCGAAAAAAAATTTGGTTTTGGCTGGGAAAAGGTGCTTTTTCGTCAAAAAAAAACCTTTTTTTGCTGAAAAAAACCAAAATTTGCTGAGAATTTTTTCTTGGTGGAAACACGACGTTTTCACTGCTAAAACCTCACTTTGGGCGAGAAAAACACATTGGGGGTGACAAATACGAGGTTTTGCTGAAGAAAAAAATTTTTGGCCCAAAAAACTGAAAAATAGCCATTTTGGCCCTCAAAACGAGGTTTTTTCCCTGATGGCATGGCTGTTTTGCTGAAACCCCCACTTTTTGCTCAAGAAAATACCTCACGAGATAAAAACGAACCTTTTTGGCGAAAAAAATTTGGGTTTTGGCGGAGAAAAGGTGCTTTTTCGTCAAAAAAAAAACGTTTTTAGCTGAGAAAATTCGAAATTTGCTGAGAATTTTCTCTTGGTGGAAACACGACGTTTTCACTGCTAAAACCTCACTTTGGGCGAGAAAAACACATTTGGGGTGACAAATACGAGGTTTTGCTGAAGAAAAAAAAATTTGACCCAAAAAACTAAAAAATGGCCATTTTGGCCATCAAAACGAGGTTTTTCGCTGATGGCATGGCTGTTTTGTTGAAACCCCACTTTTTGCTCATGAAAATACCTCACGAGATAAAAACGAACCTTTTTGGAGAAAAAAATTGGGTTTTGGCTGACAAAAGTTGCTTTTTCGTCAAAAAAAAACCGTTTTTTGCTGAGAAAATTCGAAATTTGCTGAGAATTTTCTCTTGATGGAAACACGACGTTTTCACTGCTAAAACCTCACTTTGGGCGAGAAAAACACATTTGGGGTGAAAAATACGAGGTTTTGCTGAAGAAAAAAATTTTTGGCCCAAAAAACTGAAAAATGGCCTTTTTGGCCGTCAAAACGAGGTTTTTCGCTGATGGCATGGCTGTTTTGCTGAACCGTCCCTCCTTTTTGCTCATGAAAATACCTCACGAGATAAAAACGAAACTTTTTGGCGAAAAAAATTTGGGTTTTGGCTGAGAAAAGGTGCTTTTTCGTCAAAAAAAAAACGTTTTTAGCTGAGAAAATTCGAAATTTGCTGAGAATTTTCTCTTGCTGGAAACACGACGTTTTCACTGCTAAAACCTCACTTTGGAAGAGAAAAACACATTTGGGGTGACAAATACGCGGTTTTGCTGAAGAAAAAAAATTTGGCCCAAAAAACTGAAAAATGGCCATTTAGGCCTTCAAAATGAGGTTTTTCGCTGATGGCATGGCTGCTTTGCTGAAACCCCTACTTTTTGGTCATGAAAATACCTCACGAGATAAAAACGAAACTTTTCTGCGAAAAAAATTGGGTTTTGGCTCAGAAAAGGTGCTTTTTCGTCAAAAAAAAACCGTTTTTTGCTGAGAAAATTCTAAATTTGCTGAGAATTTTCTCTTGGTGGAAACACGACGTTTTCACTGCTAAAACCTCACTTTGGGCGAGAAAAACACATTTGGGGTGACAAATACGCGGTTTTGCTGAAGAAAAAAAATTTTGGCCCAAAAAACTGAGAAATGGCCATTTTGGCCCTCAAAACGAGGTTTTTCGCTGATGGCATGGCTGTTTTGCTGAACCCTCCCTCCTTTTTGCTCATGAAAATACCTCACGAGATAAAAACGAAACTTTTTGGCGAAAAAAAATTGGGTTTTGGCTGAGAAAAGGTGCTTTTTCGTCAAAAAAAAACCGTTTTTTTGCTGAGAAAATCCGAAATTTGCTGAGAATTTTCTCTTGGTGGAAACACGACGTTTTCACTGCTAAAACCTCACTTTGGGCGAGAAGAACACATTTGGGGTGACAAATATGAGGTTCTCCTGAAGAAAAAAAATTTTTCGCCCAAAAAACTGAAAAATGGCCATTTTGGCCCTCAAAACGAGGTTTTTCGCTGATGGCATGGCTGTTTTGCTGAAACCCCCACTTTTTCCTCATGAAAATATCTCACGAGATAAAAACGAAACTTTTTGTGGAAAAAAATTGGGTTTTTGCTGAGAAAAGGTGCTTTTTCGTCAAAAAAAAACCGTTTTTTGCTGAGAAAATTCGAAATTTGCTGAGAATTTTCTCTTGGTGGAAACACGACGTTTTCACTTCTAAAACCTCACTTTGGGCGAGAAAAACACATTTGGGGTGACAAATACGCGGTTTTGCTGAAGAAAAAAATTTTTGGTCCAAAAAACTGAAAAATGGCCATTTTGGCCCTCAAAACGAGTTTTTTCGCTGATGGCATGGCTGTTTTGCTGAAACCCCCCCCTTTTTGCTCATGAAAATACCTCACGAGATTAAAACGAAACTTTTTGGCGAAAAAAAATTGGGTTTTGGCTGAGAAAAGGTGCTTTTTCGTCAAAAAAAAACGTTTTTTGCTGAGAAAATTCGAAATTTGCTGAGAATTTTCTCTTGGTGGAAACACGACGTTTTTTACAACTAAAACCTCACTTTGGGCGAGAAAAACACATTCGGGGTGACAAATACGCGGTTTTGCTGAAGAAAAAAATTTTTGGACCAAAATACTGAAAAATGGCCATTTTGGCCCTCAAAACGGGGGTTTTTCGCTGATGGCATGGCTGTTTTTCTGAAACCCCCCACTTTTTGCTCATGAAAATACCTCACGAGATAAAAACGAACCTTTTTGGCGAAAAAAAGTTGGGTTTTGGACGAGAAAAGGTGCTTTTTCGTCAAAAAAAAACCGTTTTTTTGCTGAGAAAATTCGAAATTTGCTGAGAATTTTCTCTTGGTGAAAACACGACGTTTTCACTGCTAAAACCTCACTTTGGGCGAGAAAAACACATTTGGGGTGACAAATACACGGTTTTGCTGAAGAAAAAAATGTTTGGCCCAAAAACTGAAAAATGGCCATTTTGGCCCTCAAAACGAGGTTTTTCGCTGATGGTATGGCTGTTTTGCTGAAACCCCCCACTTTTTGCTCATGAAAATACCTCACGAGATAAAAACGAAACTTTTCTGCGAAAAAAATTGGGTTTTGGGTTTGAAAAGGTGCTTTTTCGTCAAAAAAAAAAACGTTTTTTGCTGAGAAAATTTGAAATCTGCTGAGAATGTTCTCTTGGTGGAAACACGACGTTTTCACTGCTAAAACCTCACTTTGGGCGAGAAAAACACATTTGGGGTGACAAATACGCGGTTTTGCTGAAGAAAATAAATTTGGCCCAAAAAACTGAAAAATGGCCATTTTGGCCCTTAAAACGAGGGTTTTTCGCTGATGGCATGGCTGTTTTGCTGAAACCCCCCACTTTTTGCTAATGAAAATACCTCACGAGATGAAAACGAAACTTTTTGGCGAAAAAAATTGGGTTTTTGCTGAGAAAAGGTGCTTTTTCGTCAAAAAAAACCGTTTTTTGCTGAGAAAATTCGAAATTTGCTGAGAATTTTCTCTTGGTGGAAACACGACGTCTTCACTGCTAAAACCTCACTTTGGGCGAGAAAAACACATTTGGGGTGACAAATACGCGGTTGTGCTGAAAAAAAAAATTTTTGGTCCAAAAAACTGAAAAATGGCCATTTTGGCCCTCAAACGAGGTTTTTCGCTGATGGCATGGCTGTTTTGCTGAAACCCCCCACTTTTTTCTCATGAAAATACCTCACGAGATAAAAACGAACCTTTTTGGAGAAAAAAATTGGGTTTTGGCTGAGAAAAGGTGCTTTTTCGTCAAAAAAAAAAAACGTTTTTTGCTGAGAAAATTCGAGATTTAATGAGAAATTTCTCTTGGTGGAAACACGATGTTTTCACTGCTAAAACCTCACTTTGGGCGAGAAAAACACATTTGGGGTGAGAAATACGCGGTTTTGATGAAGAAAAAAATGTTTGGCCCAAAAAACTGAAAAATGGCTATTTTGGCCCTCAAAACGAGGTTTCTCGCTGATGGCATGGCTGTTTTGCTGAAACCCCCACTTTTTGCTCATGAAAATACCTCACGAGATAAAAACGAACCTTTTTGGCGAAAAAAATTGGGTTTTGGCTGAGAAAAGGTGCTTTTTCGTAAAAAAAAAACGTTTTTTGCTTAGAAAATCTGAAATTTCCTGATAATTTTCTCTTGGTGGAAACACGACGTTTTCACTGCTTAAACCTCACTTTGGGAGAGAAAAACACATTTGGGGTGACAAATGCGAGGTTTTGCAGAAGAAAAAAATTTTTGGCCCAAAAAACTGAAAAATGGCCATTTTGGCCCTCAAAAGGAGGTTTTTCGCTGATGGCATGGCTGTTTTGCTGACCCCCCCCCCCCCCCCCCACTTTTTGCTCATGAAAATACCTGATGAGATAAAAACGAAACTTTTTATCGAAAAAAAGTTGGGTTTTGGCTGAGAAAAGGTGCTTTTTCGTCAACAAAAAACGTTTTTTGGTGAGAAAATTCGAAATTTGCTGAGAATTTTCTCTTGGTGGAAACACGACGTTTTCACTGCTAAAACCTCACTTTGGGCGAGAAAAACACATTTGGGGTGACAAATACGCGGTTTTGCTGAAGAAAAAAATGTTTGGCCCAAAAAACTGAAAAAATGGCCATTTTGGCCCTCAAAACGAGGTTTTTCGCTGATGGCATGGGTGTTTTGCTGAAACCCCCACTTTTTTCTCATGAAAATACCTCACGAGATAAAAACGAACCTTTTTGGAGAAAAAAATTGGGTTTTGGCTGAGAAAAGGTGCTTTTTCGTCAAAAAAAAAAACGTTTTTTTGCTGAGAAAATTCGAGATTTAATGAGAAATTTCTCTTGGTGGAAACACGATGTTTTCACTGCTAAAACCTCACTTTGGGCGAGAAAAACACATTTGGGGTGACAAATACGCGGTTTTGATGAAGAAAAAAATGTTTGGCCCAAAAAAACTGAAAAATGGCTATTTTGGCCCTCAAAACGAGGTTTCTCGCTGATGGCATGGCTGTTATGCTGAAACCCCCACTTTTTGCTCATGAAAATACCTCACGAGATAAAAACGAACCTTTTTGGCGAAAAAAATTGGGTTTTGGCTGAGAAAAGGTGCTTTTTCGTAAAAAAAAAAACGTTTTTTGCTTAGAAAATCTGAAATTTCCTGATAATTTTCTCTTGGTGGAAACACGACGTTTTCACTGCTTAAACCTCACTTTGGGAGAGAAAAACACATTTGGGGTGACAAATGCGAGGTTTTGGAGAAGAAAAAAATTTTTGGCCCAAAAAACTGAAAAATGGCCATTTTGGCCCTCAAAAGGAGGTTTTTCGCTGATGGCATGGCTGTTTTGCTGACCCCCCCCCCCCCCACTTTTTGCTCATGAAAATACCTGATGAGATAAAAACGAAACTTTTTATCGAAAAAAAGTTGGGTTTTGGCTGAGAAAAGGTGCTTTTTCGTCAACAAAAAACGTTTTTTGCTGAGAAAATTCGAAATTTGCTGAGAAATTTCTCTTGGTGGAAACACGATGTTTTCACTGCTAAAACCTCACTTTGGGCGAGAAAAACACATTTGGGGTGACAAATACGCGGTTTTGCTGAAGAAAAACATTTTTGGCCCAAAAAAACTGAAAAATGGCCATTTTGGCCCTCAAAACGAGGTTTTTCGCTGATGGCATGGCTGTTTTGCTGAAACCCCCACTTTTTACTCATGAAAATACCTCACGAGATGAAAACGAACCTTTTTGGCGGCGAAAAAAATTGGGTTTTGGCTGAGAAAAGGTGCTTTTTCGTCAAAAAAACCGTTTTTTGCTTAGAAAATCCGAAATTTGCTGAGAATTTTCTCTTGGTGGAAACACGACGTTTTCACTGCTAAACCTCACTTTAGGCGAGAAAAACACATTTGGGGTGACAAATGCGAGGTTTTGCTGAAGAAAAAAATTTTTGGCCCAAAAAACTGAAAAATGGCCATTTTGGCCCTCAAAACGAGGTTTTTCGCTGATGGCATTGCTGTTTTGCTGAACCCCCCCCCCCCCCCCACTTTTTGCTCATGAAAATACCTCACGAGATAAAAACGAACCTTTTTGGCGAAAAGAAGTTGGGTTTTGGCTGAGAAAAGGTGCTTTTTCGTCAAAAAAAAAAACCTTTTTTGCTGAGAAAATTCGAAATTTGCTGAGAAATTTCTCTTGGTGGAAACACGATGTTTTCACTGCTAAAACCTCACTTTGGGCTAGAAAAACACATTTGGGGTGACAAATACGCGGTTTTGCTGAAGAAAAAAATGTTTGGCCCAAAAAACTGAAAAATGGCCATTTTGGCCCTCAAAACGAGGTTTTTCGCTGATGGCATGGCTGTTTTGCTGAAACCCCCACTTTTTGCTCATGAAAATACCTCACGAGATAAAACGAACCTTTTTGGCGAAAAGAAGTTGGGTTTTGGCTGAGAAAAGGTGCTTTTTCGTCAAAAAAAAAACGTTTTTTGCTGAGAAAATTCGAAATTTGCTGAGAAATTTCTCTTGGTGGAAACACGATGTTTTCACTGCTAAAACCTCACTTTGGGCGACAAAAACACATTTGGCGTGACAAATACGCGGTTTTGCTGAAGAAAAAAATGTTTGGCCCAAAAAACTGAAAAATGGCCATTTTGGCCCTCAAAACGAGGTTTTTCGCTGATGGCATAGCTGTTTTGCTGAAACCCCCACTTTTTGCTCATGAAAATACCTCACGAGATAAAAACGAACCTTTTTGGCGAAAAAAATTGGGTTTTGGCTGAGAAAAGGTGCTTTTTCGTCAAAAAAAAAACCGTTTTTTGCTGAGAAAATCCGAAATTTGCTGAGAATTTTCTCTTGGTGGAAACACGACGTTTTCACTGCTAAAACCTCACTTTGGGCGAGAAAAACATATTTGGGATGACAAATACGAGGTTTTGCTGAAGAAAAACTTTTGGCCCAAAAAACTGAAAAAAAGCCATTTTGGCCCTCAAAACGAGGTTTTTCCGCTGATGGCATGGCTGTTTTGCTGAAACCCCCCACTTTTTGCTCATGAAAATACCTCACGAGATAAAAACGAAACTTTTTGGCCAAAAAAATTTGGGTTTTGGCTGAGAAAAGGTGCTTTTTCGTCAACAAAAAAACGTTTTTTGCTGAGAAAATTCGAAATTTGCTGAGAAATTTCTCTTGGTGGAAACACGATGTTTTCACTGCTAAAACCTCACTTTGGGCGAGAAAAACACATTTGGGGTGACAAATACGCGGTTTTGCTGAAGAAAAACATTTTTGGCCCAAAAAACTGAAAAATGGCCATTTTGGCCCTCAAAACGAGGTTTTTCGCTGATGGCATGGCTGTTTTGCTGAAACCCCCCACTTTTTACTCATGAAAATACCTCACGAGATAAAAACGAAACTTTTTGGCCAAAAAAATTTGGGTTTTGGCTGAGAAAAGGTGCTTTTTCGTCAACAAAAAACGTTTTTTGCTGAGAAAATTCGAAATTTGCTGAGAAATTTCTCTTGGTGGAAACACGATGTTTTCACTGCTAAAACCTCACTTTGGGCGAGAAAAACACATTTGGGGTGACAAATACGCGGTTTTGCTGAAGAAAAACATTTTTGGCCCAAAAAACTGAAAAATGGCCATTTTGGCCCTCAAAACGAGGTTTTTCGCTGATGGCATGGCTGTTTTGCTGAAACCCCCACTTTTTTGCTCATGAAAATACCTCACGAGATAAAAACGAAACTTTTTGGCGAAAAAAATTTGGGTTTTGGCTGAGAAAAGGTGCTTTTCCGTGAAAAAAAAACCGTTTTTTGCTGAGAAAATTCGAAATTTGCTGAGAATTTTCTCTTGGTGGAAACACGACGTTTTCACTGCTAAAACCTCACTTTGGGCGAGAAAAACACATTTGGGGTGACAAATACGCGGTTTTGCTGAAGAAAAAAATGTTTGGCCCAAAAAACTGAAAAATGGCCATTTTGGCCCTCAAAACGAGGTTTTTTCGCTGATGGCATGGCTGTTTTGCTGAAACCCCCACTTTTTGCTCATGAAAATACCTCACGAGATGAAAACGAACCTTTTTGGCGGCGAAAAAAATTGGGTTTTGGCTGAGAAAAGGTGCTTTTTCGTCAAAAAAAACCGTTTTTTGCTTAGAAAATCCGAAATTTGCTGAGAATTTTCTCTTGGTGGAAACACGACGTTTTCACTGACTAAAACCTCACTTTAGGCGAGAAAAACACATTTGGGGTGACAAATGCGAGGTTTTGCTGAAGAAAAAAAATTTTTGGCCCAAAAAACTGAAAAATGGCCATTTTGGCCCTCAAAACGAGGTTTTTCGCTGATGGCATTGCTGTTTTGCTGAACCCCCCCCCCCCCACTTTTTGCTCATGAAAATACCTCACGAGATAAAAACGAACCTTTTTGGCGAAAAGAAGTTGGGTTTTGGCTGAGAAAAGGTGCTTTTTCGTCAAAAAAAAAACGTTTTTTGCTGAGAAAATTCGAAATTTGCTGAGAAATTTCTCTTGGTGGAAACACGATGTTTTCACTGCTAAAACCTCACTTTGGGCGACAAAAACACATTTGGCGTGACAAATACGCGGTTTTGCTGAAGAAAAAAATGTTTGGCCCAAAAAACTGAAAAATGGCCATTTTGGCCCTCAAAACGAGGTTTTTCGCTGATGGCATAGCTGTTTTGCTGAAACCCCCACTTTTTGCTCATGAAAATACGTCACGAGATAAAAACGAACCTTTTTGGCGAAAAAAATTGGGTTTTGGCTGAGAAAAGGTGCTTTTTCGTCAAAAAAACCGTTTTTTGCTGAGAAAATCCGAAATTTGCTGAGAATTTTCTCTTGGTGGAAACACGACGTTTTCACTGCTAAAACCTCACTTTGGGCGAGAAAAACATATTTGGGATGACAAATACGAGGTTTTGCTGAAGAAAAACTTTTGGCCCAAAAAACTGAAAAAAAGCCATTTTGGCCCTCAAAACGAGGTTTTTCGCTGATGGCATGGCTGTTTTGCTGAAACCCCCACTTTTTGCTCATGAAAATACCTCACGAGATAAAAACGAAACTTTTTGGCGAAAAAAATTTGGGTTTTGGCTGAGAAAAGGTGCTTTTTTGTCAAAAAAAAAAAACGTTTTTGCCTGAGAAAATTCGAAATTTGCTGAGAATTTTCTCTTGGTGGAAACACGACGTTTTCACTGCTAAAACCTCACTTTGGGCTAGAAAAACACATTTGGGGTGACAAATACGCGGTTTTGCTGAAGAAAAAAATGTTTGGCCCAAAAAACTGAAAAATGGCCATTTTGGCCCTCAAAACGAGGTTTTTCGCTGATGGCATGGGTGTTTTGCTGAAACCCCCACTTTTTGCTCATGAAAATACCTCACGAGATAAAAACGAACCTTTTTGGCGAAAAAAATTGGGTTTTAGCTGAGAAAAGGTGCTTTTTCGTCAAAAAAAACCGTTTTTTGCTGAGAAAATTCGAAATTTGCTGAGAATTTTCTCTTGGTGGAAACACGACGTTTTCACTGCTAAAACCTTAATTTGGGCTAGAAAAACACATTTGGGGTGACAAATACGCGGTTTTGCTGAAGAAAAAAAAATTACGCCCAAAAAAACTGAAAAATGGCCATTTTGGCCCTCAAAACGAGGTATTTCGCTGATGGCATGGCTGTTTTGCTGAACCCCCCCCCCCCCCCCCCCTTTTTGCTCATGAAAATACCTCACAAGATAAAAACGAAACTTTTTGGCGAAAAAAATTTGGGTTTTGGCTGAGAAAAGGTGCTTTTTCGTGAAAAAAAACCGTTTTTTTGCTGAGAAAATTCGAAATTTGCTGAGAATTTTCTCTTGGTGGAAACACGACGTTTTCACTGCTAAAACCTCACTTTGGGCGAGAAAAACACATTTGGGGTGAGAAATACGCGGTTTTGCTGAAGAAAAAAATTTTTGGCCCAAAAAACTGAAAAATGGCTATTTTGGCACTCAAAACGAGGTTTTCGCTGATGGCATGGCTGTTTTGCTGAAACCCCCACTTTTTGCTCATGAAAATACCTAACGAGATAAAAACGAAAGTTTTTCGCGAAAAAAAATTGGGTTTTGGCTGAGAAAAGGTGCTTTTTCGTCAAAAAAAACCGTTTTTTGCTGAGAAAATCAGAAATTTGCTGAGAATTTTCTCTTGGTGGAAACACGAGGTTTTCACTGCTAAAACCTCACTTTGGGCGACAAAAACACATTTGGGGTGACAAATACGCGGTTTTGCTGAAGAAAAAAAATTTTGGCCCAAAAAACTAAAAAATGGCCATTTTGGTCCTCAAAACGAGGTTTTTCGCTGATGGCATGGCTGTTTTGCTGAAACCACCACTTTTTGCTTATGAAAATACCGCATGAGAAAAAAACGAAACTTTTTGGTAAAAAAAAAATTGGGTTTTGGCTGAGAAAAGGCGCTTTTTCGTCAAAAAAAACCTTTTTTTGCTTAGAAAATCTGAAATTTGCTTATAATTTTCTCTTGGTGGAAACACGACGTTTTCACTGCTAAAACCTCACTTTGGGCGAGAAAAACACATTTGGGGTGACAAATACGAGGTTTTGCTGAAGAAAAAAAATTTCGGGCCAAAAAACTGAAAAATGGCCATTTTGGCCCTCAAAACGAGGTTTTTCGCTGATGGCATGGCTGTTTTGCTGAAACTCCTACTTTTTGCTCATGAAAATACCTCACGAGATAAAAACGAAACTTTTTGGCGAAAAAAATTTGGGTTTTGGCTGAGAAAAGGTGCTTTTCCGTGAAAAAAAAAACCGTTTTTTGCTGAGAAAATTCGAAATTTGCTGAGAATTTTCTCTTGGTGGAAACACGACGTTTTCACTGCTAAAACCTCACTTTGGGCGAGAAAAACACATTTGGGGTGACAAATACGCGGTTTTGCTGAAGAAAAAAATGTTTTGCCCAAAAAACTGAAAAATAGCCAATTTGGCCCTCAAAACGAGGTTTTCGCTGATGGCATGGCTGTTTTGCTGAAACCCCCACTTTTTGCTCATGCAAATACCTCACGAGATAAAAACGAAACTTTTTCGCGAAAAAAAATTGGGTTTTGGCTGAGAAAAAGGTGCTTTTTCGTCAAAAAAAAACGTTTTTTGCTGAGAAAATCCGAAATTTCCTGAGAATTTTCTCTTGGTGGAAACACGACGTTTTCACTGCTAAAACCTCACTTTGGGCGAGAAAAACACATTTGGGTTGACAAATACGCGGTTTTGCTGAAGCAAAAAATTCTTGGCCCAAAAAACTGAAAAATGGCCATTTTGGCCCTCAAAACTAGGTTTTTCGCTGATGGCATGGCTGTTTTCCTGAAACCCCCCTTTTTGCTCATGAAAATACCTCACGAGATAAAAAGGAAACTTTTTGGCGAAAAAAAATTGGGTTTTGGCTGAGAAAAGGTACTTTTTCGTGAAAAAAAACCCGTTTTTTGCTGGGAAAATTCGAAATTTGCTGAGAATTTTCTCTTAGGTGGAAACACGACGTTTTCACTGCTAAAACCTTAATTTGGGCTAGAAAAACACATTTGGGGTGACAAATACGCGGTTTTGCTGAAGAAGAAAAAATTACGCCCAAAAAAACTGAAAAATGGCCATTTTGGCCCTCAAAACGAGGTATTTCGCTGATGGCATGGCTGTTTTGCTGAACCCCCCCCTTTTTGCTCATGAAAATACCTCACAAGATAAAAACGAAACTTTTTGGCCAAAAAAATTTGGGTTTTGGCTGAGAAAAGGTGCTTTTTCGTGAAAAAAAAACCGTTTTTTTGCTGAGAAAATTCGAAATTTGCTGAGAATTTTCTCTTGCTGGAAACACGATGTTTTCACTGCTAAAACCTCACTTTGGGCGAGAAAAACACATTTGGGGTGACAAATACGCGGTTTTGCTGAAGAAAAAAATGTTTTCCCCAAAAAACTGAAAAATAGCCAATTTGGCCCTCAAAACGAGGTTTTCGCTGATGGCATGGCTGTATTGCTGAAACCCCCACTTTTTGCTCATGCAAATACCTCACGAGATAAAAACGAAACTTTTTCGCGAAAAAAAATTGGGTTTTGGCTGAGAAAAGGTGCTTTTTCGTCAAAAAAAAACGTTTTTTGCTGAGAAAATCAGAAATTTGCTGAGAATTTTCTCTTGGTGGAAACACGACGTTTTCACTGCTAAAACCTCACTTTGGGCGACAAAAACACATTTGGGGTGACAAATACGCGGTTTTGCTGAAGAAAAAAATTTTTGGCCCAAAAAAACTGAAAAATGGCCATTTTGGCCCTCAAAACGAGGTATTTCGCTGATGGCATGGCTGTTTTACTGAACCCCCCCTTTTTGCTCATGAAAATACCTCACAAGATAAAAACGAAACTTTTTGGCGAAAAAAATTTGGGTTTTGGCTGAGAAAAGGTGCTTTTTCGTGAAAAAAAACCGTTTTTTGCTGAGAAAATTCGAAATTTGCTGAGAATTTTCTCTTGGTGGAAACACGACGTTTTCACTGCTAAAACCTCACTTTGGGCGAGAAAAACACATTTGGGGTGAGAAATACGCGGTTTTGCTGAAGAAAAAAATTTTTGGCCCAAAAAACTGAAAAATGGCTATTTTGGCACTCAAAACGAGGTTTTCGCTGATGGCATGGCTGTTTTGCTGAAACCCCCACTTTTTGCTCATGAAAATACCTCATGAGATAAAAACGAAAGTTTTTCGCGAAAAAAAATTGGGTTTTGGCTGAGAAAAGGTGCTTTTTCGTCAAAAAAACCGTTTTTTGCTGAGAAAATCAGAAATTTGCTGAGAATTTTCTCTTGGTGGAAACACAAGGTTTTCACTGCTAAAACCTCACTTTGGGCGACAAAAACACATTTGGGGTGACAAATACGCGGTTTTTGCTGAAGAAAAAAAATTTTGGCCCAAAAAACTAAAAAATGGCCATTTTGGTCCTCAAAACGAGGTTTTTCGCTGATGGCATGGCTGTTTTGCTGAAACCACCACTTTTTGCTCATGAAAATACCGCATGAGAAAAAAACGAAACTTTTTGGTAAAAAAAAAATTGGGTTTTGGCTGAGAAAAGGCGCTTTTTCGTCAAAAAAAACCTTTTTTTGCTTAGAAAATCTGAAATTTGCTTATAATTTTCTCTTGGTGGAAACCCGCCGTTTTCACTGCTAAAACCTCACTTTGGGCGAGAAAAACACATTTGGGGTGACAAATACGCGGTTTTGCTGAAGAAAAAAATTTTTGGCCCAAAAAACTGAAAAATGGCCATTTTGGCCCTCAAAACGAGGTTTTTCGCTGATGGCATGGCTGTTTTGCTGAAACCCCCACTTTTTGGTCATAAAATACCGCACGAGATAAAAACGAAACTTTTTGGCAAAAAAAAATTTGGTTTTGGCTGAGAAAAGGTGCTTTTTCGTCCAAAAAAAAACCGTTTTTTGCTGAGAAAATCCGAAATTTGCTGAGAATTTTCTCTTGGTGGAAACACGACGTTTTCACTGCTAAAACCTCACTTTTGGCGAGAAAAACACATTTGGGGTGAAAAAAAAAGGTTTTGCTGGAGAAAAAAATTTTTCGCCCAAAAAACTGAAAAATGGCCATTTTGGCCCTCAAAACGAGGTTTTTCGCTGATGGCATAGCTGTTTTGCTGAAACCCCCACTTTTTGCACATGAAAATACCTCACGAGATAAAAACGAAACTTTTTGGCAAAAAAAAATTGGGTTTTGGTTGAGAAAAGGTGCTTTTTCGTGAAAAAAAAACCGTTTTTTGCTGAGAAAATCCGAAATTTGCTGAGAATTTTCTCTTGGTGGAAACACGACGTTTTCACTGCTAAAACCTCACTTTGGGCGACAAAAACACATTTGGGGTGACAAATACGCCGTTTTGCTGAAGAAAAAAATTTTTTGCCCAAAAAACTGAAAAATAGCCAATTTGGCCCTCAAAACGAGGTTTTTCGCTGATGGCATTGCTGTTTTGCTGAAACCCCCACTTTTTGCTCATGAAAATACCTCACGAGATAAAAACGAAACTTTTTCGCGAAAAAAATTTGGGTTTTGGCTGAGAAAAGGTGCTTTTTCGTCAAAAAAAAAACGTTTTTTGCTGAGAAAATCAGAAATTTGCTTAGAATTTTCTCTTGGTGGAAACACGACGTTTTCACTGCTAAAACCTCACTTTGGGCGACAAAAACACATTTGGGGTGACAAATACGAGGTTTTGCTGAAGAAAAAATTTTTGGTCCAAAAAACTGAAAAATGGCCATTTTGGCCCTCAAAACTAGGTTTTTCGCTGATGGCATGGCTGTTTTGCTGAAAACCCCACTTTTTGCTCATGAAAATACCGCACGAGATAAAAACGAAACTTTTTGGAAAAAAAATTGGGTTGTGGCTGAGAAAAGGTGCTTTTTTGTCAAAAAAAAAAAACGTTTTTAGCTGAGAAAATTCGAAATTTGCTGAGAATTTTCTCTTGGTGGAAACACGACGTTTTCACTGCTAAAACTTTACTTTGGGCGAGAAAAACACATTTGGGGTGACAAATACGCGGTTTTGCTGAAGAAAAAAATTTTTGGCCCATAAAAAACTGAAAAATGGCCATTTTGGCCCTCAAAACGAGGTTTTTCGCTGATGGCATGGCTGTTTTGCTGAAACCCCCACTTTTTGGGCATAAAATACCGCACGAGATAAAAACGAAACTTTTTGGCAAAAAAAATTTGGGTTTTGGCTGAGAAAAGGTGCTTTTTCGTCAAAAAAAACCGTTTTTTTTGCTGAGAAAATTCGAAATTTGCTGAGAATTTTCTCTTGGTGGAAACACGACGTTTTCACTGCTAAAACCTCACTTTGGGCGAGAAAAACACATTTGGGGTGACAAATACGCGGTTTTGCTGAAGAAAAAAATTTTTGGCTCAAAAAACTGAAAAATGGCCATTTTGGCCCTCAAAACTAGGTTTTTCACTGCTAAAACCTCACTTTGGGCGAGAAAAACACATTTGGGGTGACAAATACGCGGTTTTGCTCAAGAAAAAATTTTTTGGCCCAAAAAACTGAAAAATGGGCATTTTGGCCCTCAAAACGAGGTTTTTCGCTGATGGCATGGCTGTTTTGCTGAAACCCCCACTTTTTGCTCATGAAAATACCTCACGAGATAAAAACGAAACTTTTTGGCAAAAAAAAATCTGGTTGCGGCTGAGAAAAGGTGCTTTTTCGTCAAAAAAAACCGTTTTTTGCTGAGAAAATTCGAAATTTGCTGAGAATTTTCTCTTGGTGGAAACAAGACGTTTTCACTGCTAAAAACTCACTTTGGGCGAGAAAAACACATTTGGGGTGACAAATACGCGGTTTTGCTGAAGAAAAAAAATTTTTGGACCAAAAAACTGAAAAATGGGCATTTTGGCCTTCAAAACGATGTTTATCGCTGATGGCATGGCTGTTTTGCTGAAACCCCCACTTTTTGCTCATGAAAATACCTCACGAGATAAAATCGAACCTTTTTAGCGAAAAAAAGTTGGGTTTTGGCTGAGAAAAGGTGCTTTTTCGTCAAAAAAACCGTTTTTTGCTGAGAAAATCAGAAATTTGCTGAGAATTTTCTCTTGGTGGAAACACGACGTTTTCACTGCTAAAACCTCACTTTGGGCGAGAAAAACACATTTGGGGTGACAAATACGAGGTTTTGCTGAAGAAAAAATTTTTTTGGCCAAAAAACTGAAAAATGGCCATTTTGGCCCTCAAAACGAGGTTTTTCGCTGATGGCATATCTGTTTTGCTGAAACCCCCACTTTTTGCTTATGAAAATGCCTCACAAGATAAAAACGAAACTTTTTGGCGAAAAAAATTTGGGTTTTGGGTGAGAAAAGGTGCTTTTTCGTCAAAAAAACCGTTTTTTTGCTGAGAAAATTCGAAATTTGCTGAGAATTTTCTCTTGGTGGAAACACGACGTTTTCACTGCTAAAACCTCACTTTGGGCGAGAAAAACACATTAAGGATGACAAATACGCGGTTTTGATGAAGAAAAAAATTTTTGGCCCAAAAAACTGAAAAATGGCCATTTTGGCCCTCAAAACGAGGTTTTTCGCTGATGGCATGGCTGTTTTGCTGAAACCCCCACTTTTTGCTCATGAAAATACCTCACAAGATAAAAATCAACCTTTTTGGCGAAAAAAAGTTGGGTTTTGGACGAGAAAAGGTGTTTTTTCGTCAAAAAAAAACGTTTTTTGCTGAGAAAATTCGAAATTTGCTGAGAATTTTCTCTTGCTGGAAACACGACGTTTTCACTGCTAAAACCTCACTTTGGGCGTGAAAAACACATTTGGGGTGACAAATACGCGGTTTTGCTGAAGAAAAAAAGTTTTGGCCAAAAAACTGAAAAATGGCAATTTTGGCCCTCAAAACGAGGTTTTTCGCTGATGGCATGGCTGTTTTGCTGAAACCCCTACTTTTTGCTCATGAAAATACCTCACAAGATAAAAATCAACCTTTTTGGCGAAAAAAAGTTGGGTTTTGGACGAGAAAAGGTGCTTTTTCGTCAAAAAAAACCGTTTTTTGCTGAGAAATATCGAAATTTGCTGAGAATTTTCTCTTGGTGAAAACACGACGTTTTCACTGCTAAAACCTCACTTTGGGCGAGAAAAACACATTTGGGTTGACAAATACGCGGTTTTGATGAAGAAAAAAATTTTTGGCCCAAAAAACTGAAAAATGGCCATTTTGGCCCTCAAAACGAGGTTTTTCGCTGATTGCATGGCTGTTTTGCTGAAACCCCCACTTTTTGCTCATGAAAATACCTCACGAGATAAAAACGAACCTTTTTATCGAAAAAAAGTTGGGTTTTGGCTGAGAAAAGGTGCTTTTTCGTCAAAAAAACCGTTTTTTGCTAAGAAAATACGAAATTTGCTGAGAATTTTCTCTTGGTGGAAACACGACGTTTTCACTGCTAAAACCTCACTTTGGGCGTGAAAAACACATTTGGGGTGACAAATACGAGGTTTTGCTGAAGAAAAAAATTTTTGGCCCAAAAAACTGAAAAATAGCCATTTTGGCCCTCAAAACGAGGTTTTTCCCTGATGGCATGGCTGTTTTGCTGAAACCCCCACTTTTTGCTCATGAAAATACCTCACGAGATAAAAACGAAACTTTTTGGCGAAAAAAATTTGGGTTTTGGCTGACAAAAGGTGCTTTTTCGTCAAAAAAAACGTTTTTTGCTGAGAAAATTCTAAATTTGCTGAGAATTTTCTCTTGGTGGAAACACGACGTTTTCACTGCTAAAACCTCACTTTGGGCGAGAAAACACTCGACGAAATAATGGATTTGGTCATCATATGTCCACCTGGCAAATGTTGGGCAAATATGGTGCTCTATATTTGCCCATACATGTGCCTATGCAGGCAGAGGTCGGGGTTAATTTGTAATACATTTGCCATTAATTTGACATGTATCTGAACACAAGGGTAAATATGTTACATATTTGCCCATAGTTTAGACACGTTTACCCAGTGGGGACATTTGGTGACCGTTTTTGCCCCCATATTTGCCCTATCGCCTAATGAAGGGTACATATGAAATCAACTTTGCACTAGGCTTTGCCCCATATTTACCTGGGGGAGGGGGGAGGGGCAAATACAATACCCCATAGTATACCGCGATTTAAAAAACTCATTAATATTCAATAGCCATTTTGTCCAATCCGATACTCATCAGTAGTCACGTGGAGAGCACTTTATACTCTATAAAGTACTATACAAATTTAAAGCGCGGGGAGGGATTTGAATTCAGCCCAGGGGAATAACGGGGTATAATACACAGACAATGGTTTTTAATGAGCTTTAATCTATATCTAAAGTTACATGTGTCTTTATATAAAGGTACGTGTGGAGATAGATAAAGAAATACAACGTTCTTATATTATAGTTCCACAGTATTTATATCATACGAATTGCAAATCATGCTATTTATCTTTGAACATAACTGTATTTGTTGGTAACCTAATTTCTTATCTTATTTATAACTATGCTTGACTATGTCAGTTCAAGTTCTATTAGCGAGTGAAATGAAATACGCAATTATTAAATATTCCACCGGGTGCTGACAATGTGCTTTCAGGATTAGCAGAGCTAGACGGTTCTGATATATTTGCAAGTTTATCATCGGCAATATCTAAATCTAAATCAAATAAGGACTGAAAATCACCTTCTTTTCTTCCTCAGATGTTTTTGGTAGTCGAAATTTCCGTTTTGGTGCCATGTTCGTCGATCTTGCCAATGTGCAATGAATTGCTTTCTGCGCGACTGATTGCAATACTGAATATACTGAAGTACTGAATACATCACGATTGCCATTTCATTGTTATTGCTCAATAAAGCAAATTCCCAAGTGAAAACCACGCATCTCCTTTTATTTCAAAAGCATTTTTTAATCATTGTTTTCTATCGATATTGAACAAAATGGCTATTGAACATTAATGAGCCTTTTTAAGCCATATAAAAAACTCGTAGCACGTGTTTTATCAAGGATCAAAAACCCTCGCTGCGCTCGGGTTTTTATCCTTGATAAAACACTGCTACTCGTTTTTTATATACTAAATAAGGTTTCCGTTTCAATTCATTGCAAAACATTTCAAAACAAATCAAAAAATTTCAATTGAATTATGGATGCTTGCTTGTATTTTACGACGTACGATGGATGAGTCAAATTTTTTCTCAGAGCACATGACATTACAGTTGCGATCACATTCAATTATTGTTTTGCTTTGATGTCATAAAAGCGAGGCTATATGCGTTGATACACAGGGAAATACGCGGACGACGTATTTAAATTATGAGTAAGCCGTGCATGCGCTTTTTCCAGTAACAATAAGAAAACTGACCAATTAGCCCCACCCCAACCGCTGACATCTATAATATCAATTAACATTATTTGAAGCATCAATTTTATTCAGTCTAAACATATGCATTCATCTTTTTTATTGGCAATATATACAATTTCATTTATAATTATTTTCATTATTTAATTTTAAACTGATCAAACGTCTCATTAGTTCATTATTCAACTTTCATTTTGACTCTCTAGTTACTGATGCACAGTTCAAACAGTTTATGTTTGATAGTTTTGAATATTCATGCAACGTTCCCTGGTTAACATGGATGATACTTTACGGTCATCTCCATATAGTTTTCCAACATGAAGTTCATCCGTATAATTTACGTTGTAAAGGACAAACAATTAATACTCTTTCTTTGTCAATAACATCGTAAGCAGCAACAAACTGGCTGTGTATCCTTTGTATGGGAATGAATGTACAGGGCCTTTCCATTTCAAACAAGTTTCTGCACCAAATTTCGTGAGGTCTGCCAATCCTATGTCTTTCTGGATGACGCTGAAACCATCGAACCTTTGCCATACACAATGATTCCCACTTGCCATCAATTTTAATGGTTTGTTTGAGAAAGAAATCGATAACACCAGGGCGCAAGTCAAATGAATCGGTCTCAATGCTGCCACTATATTGGCCACACCAACTTGCAAGAATGAAAGAAGAACGTTCCAGTCTAGAGTCAGAGGAGCCTAGCTTTGTCCCCGAATATCCAATCGTGCTAATTCTCTCAAACGTATCAGTAACACATTCGATGATTGACTGTTGTGGTAAAATTGTTTCATAAGTTTTCAAGAGATATTCTGTATAGTCATCATCAAGGACATCAATGGATCGAGGTGAAAAACATGAGTATGCATTTATATTGCTCCACTCTAAGCAACGTTGTACTTGATCAACTGAAAGATTAAGTGTTGATGGTATTGACGGGATGCTTTCGCCAAGTGTTCCTACTTGTTGTGCCTCCTGAAGAAGTTGAAAAACAGGTTGGAAAGTTTCTTGAATTCTCTCTGGTAAAGGGATATCTCTTAGTTCATGCTTCTGGAGAAATTTTCTCATAATCTGTATTTCAACAGATCTATTGTTTGTTTGAAACGCTCCTAAAATCCCATTAAAACGTTCAAAGCTGAAAAGCCAAAATGAATATACAGGTCCGTAATCCAAAATACATTGTTTGAGGTGTAGGTGTAGGTGCATGTTTGGCGTAACACGTTCCTTTCCATATCTGTTTTCGAACGATTTACAAAATCTCACAAGGTAATCATGTCCTTCTTGTAGCTCTTCAGTTGTTATAAGTGGAGAACAAAGGTGAAAGCAGGACAACACGAACAATCTCCACAGCTCCAAATCATCTGTTGGAATGATATTCCACATACAGAATACAGAATACAACAGAGTCCATGTTTTCCACTGATCAGCAGTAAATCCTCCAAACGATGTTGATATCTTTTTCGGTAGACGCCCAATAAATGATGGTGCTTTGACGTCATCTACCTTTTCTTGGATTTTATTTAGATTTTCTCTAGAAATAATTGGCGTTTCAGCATTTAACCATACATTTTTCATTAAATGTTTTGCTGTCCCTAAAAACAAATTGTGCATAGGATCAACAACATGATAACGAGTACAATCGAAGTAAGGCAACTGCAAGAGTTCAGAATATCTTGTTCCGGTTGAAGTTTCAATTTTTGTTCGTTCATCAGCTGTGGTTGCATTGAGTATTTTCTGAGCTTCTCTTCGATGCTCTTCGTTTCTCCTTGGTATATCGTCTTCTTCGAAACCTGAAAAATCCATGCTACTAAATTCTCCGGGAAAAAATCTTTTGCACTTTGAGCACCCTCGGTGAGCAGTACATCCTAAGAAACCGCAAACTTTTCTAAGTGCAGGAATGTCACAAGCGATGCAAAGAAGGGCAGCTCGAAAACATCTTGCTGTTCTACTCCCATGAGGCCGAACTTGGATGCCTTCCTGCCACAATAAGTTCAATTCAGCTACAAGTGGTTGTAAGTACGTATTGATAGTCAATTTGGGCTCGTGTGGACCAGGTATTACCCCAACTATTATTACGTTTTCCTCTTTGTACCTTTCTTTTCTCGGAAGATTTAGAAGGACCATATATATGACTCCAACGCTATACACACTGTGCTTAAAAGGCTGAAACCAGTCAACATTCAACATAAAAGCATAATTATTATGCTGGGCAAGGAAAGGAGTGCCGTTGAAATATTGCCAATCTTTCCACACTTGGCCATCGTAAATATCGACTAAAATATCGTCCGGTACATTCCGATTTCTCCAAATCTCACATTTTTGTACAAAGTCTGGTCGCTTAATAAAGTGAGTTAGAGTCTCTCTAATGCTTCTATAACAATAAACTTTATGTGGGTACAATTTTGTCTGTCCATTTTTTAAACGGATTTCTTTAAGCACTTCCGCTCCACAAGGTCTGCGGCGAAACAATTGACGGTGATTCGGAAAAGCAATGTGAGAACATGGTTTAGCAATGACACGACCAAATCTTGTTGTAATGCAGTCTTGAAAACGGTATAGTGTGTCGCATTTTGGACAAACGACATACTTTGTATGCTTATCTTTAAAAGAAAGAGACTTTTTCAAGAGTTTGAATGAACTCGGAAAAACCAATACTGCAGTTGAGAAAATAATTGGCGAAAGCTCACACAAAACCTGAAAAATCGCTTTAAAAAAGGCGAGGAGAATATCAATACCTCGGTCTGGTACTGAAAAGTATGCAGACCAAAAGCACACAAACAAGGCAATCCAGTTAATAAGGGTCACTCGGGAACTTGCTTCAACGACAACGTTTATTTCTACACTAGATTGTTCAAAATCTCTTTCTAGGTCTTCAATATCAATATCCCAAGTTTCAACCAATCTCCTTCTTCATTTACTCCTATCTCTTCATTGTCAGATTCACTGTCTTGCTTGTGATGATCCCAAAACACTTGATCTTCTTCCTCAAAGTTATTTCTTCCGTCTCCTTAAAAATTAAGCAAACATATTTCATCTAGTCGGCATTGAATAACCCGCAACAGAGTTCAAGATTAAGTCTAAAACCATATTATAATACTAGACGTTTTAATGTGTAAACCTGGGCTTCCCAGGATAAGAAAAATCTCAGAAAAAAAAGATAAACCATGTATTCCTGGGCTAAATTTAGAACTTTTGAGCCAAATGTTGCTCTGAAAATAAAGTCTCAGTAAAACAACAATTAATAATTTGTGAAAGAAAAAAATCGAAAATAAGAAAGTAAGAGACATTTTATACTTAAATCACTTGTGATTGTATTTCTCTGATGGATAACGTGACAAACAAGTTTGGCCGGATACCATGGCATCTCTGGATTATCACAGTCATAAACTAATTTAATTTGGAGCTGCGAACTTACAACAGAATCCATTTGAGCATAGAAAATTATTTTCGGCGTTTAAATACCTTTTTGTGAAGAAGCTGGTAAGAATTCGTCATTTGGTGGTTGTTTTGCATTTGACACATCTGAGGAGCCTTGATCAGTTTGGTCCAAAACGTTTATCTCACTGTAGTCATTAGACGAAGTGTCGTTTTGGCCGTCAATCTCGTGAGTGAAAATACTATCATTTGAGTCTTCGTCGTCATTCCACTGTAATTGCCATTCATTTGTTAAAGGATTATAAAAGTCTTCTTTGTGACGGCAAAACACTCTGTAATGTAGATCTTCGTTACAGTGAAAGCAATGATAACGCTTTGGCATCGCAGAAGACATTTTGTTTGCCAGAACGCTAACTATATAATCAAAAAGACGATATATATCATTGGGATAATTACTCAAAATCCAAGCATTTTGATTGGCTAACAGCCATCTTCCCGCGAAATAAAATTCCACGTCTATCAACGAAATGCCATTGGACAAAACCACGTCCATTCTTTATTACATCCTTTTCCTTAGAGCTGTCACTGTTCGCCGCAGATAAGATACAGTGGTTTACCAAAGTTTTAGAGATAGAAACTGATCAAATTTATTGCAATGATATTTCGTGAATCTACGCTTCAGCAAAAGTTTCTTGACTTTCTTGACTTTAAGATAAAGCAAATAGCTTTAAGGGATACCAGAAAGTTGTGACTTTTTCATTATTAGACTTCATTATATTCATTATTTTTTTAGTATTTCTTCATTATATGAACGTATATGTCATCACATGTCACGTGATAAATAGAGGGAAAGATTTGTTCAGTGGATGTACTTATCCGTTCATTCGCCTTTAGGTCACAAACAGGTAACAAACTCTGTCGGTCATCTAGTTTTCCACACATATTCTATTTTTGCTAATAAGGAAGGTTCATTCTTTGCGATCAAAAAATGGGAAGAACAACTCCACCATTACCAGGACGCCCAATGCCACTCCATTCTGTGACAGAAACTACCACTACGAGCAAAAATGGCGCCAATTCTCAAAGGCTAAATGTGCTTATTCCTTCTGTCCCTGGTGGTTGCGAGGATGTGCTAAGGGAGCACAGAAATCGCCTTTTGCAAGCAACATCAACCGAGAACGAGAATGTTGACCCCGAAAGCGCCAATGAAATTTCTCCTAATATCGAGACGATTATGAAACAGTTTAAACAACTCCAAGAACAAAACCGCCAAATACTAGCGGCCTTACAAGAAAACCAGCATACTAAGGACAACGGCAAGACCAAGGTTACTGTCTCAAAGGCTGTTGCAGTGAGTATTAAGGCAATGTTTAAAAAAGCAGACTATTTCTTATTGATAATTTTACCGTGATTTATTGGCGCGAAGAAAAAAGTTGGTATAATTATGCAGCGATATAATTTATGCAATGCTAAAATTGGCGGGAAACATAAGACATGCACGTGGTTAAATATATGCTACAAAATATTACTATTGACTCGCAATAATAATACTAATGATAATAATAATTTCCTGGGTTTTTTTTGTAAAGGAATTAATTTGATTTTGACTTTTTTCAATGTTATACAATCACAGCCATAAAAAGAATGAAAACATTCTTACTATATCTAAGAATAACTTACTTCCTATGATTTTAATGGATTTAATTATTTTACAGTCTGAAGTACGCTTGGTAGCAAAGAAACTGCGGGATCGGGTCGAAAACCCTCTCATATGGGATTTTACTAAAGCGTAAGTATGAAAATCCAATGACAAATTATCTTGTCTGAAACTTACCACTCAAATATGGCATTTCCTAATTAGTTTCAGAGATGACGTCAACGAAGCGATGAACAACGCGATAAGGGAAAGAGTTCAGAACGTGCATAAGGATGTCTCTGCCGTCGAGTTAGAAGGTATTTATGTCTTTGATGACACTTTTGTATTTTGTAATTCAAAATGCGGAAAGCCTTACACACCTATCAAAGTTAGTCTGCGGGGGGGGGGGGGGGGGGGGGGGGGGGGGGTGGGGGGGGGGGGGGGGGGGGGGGGGGGGGGGGGAGTGCGGACAAAGGGTGGGGATTTGAAATGTCAACTAAATGCCAAAATTTCAAATAAAATTCCGAGAAAATTACTATTGGATTGGTATTGTTATTGATTATTGTGCTAAAATTTAATATAACGTTATATAATGTTATAATTTCAGCTGCCCTTAAAAGCCACTTTCTCACGAGAAGAAAAAGAAGTAAACGAGAGCGTTCAGGAGCCCTTGGAAGACATCAAAAGATGTAGCGGAAAACACAAAGAAAACAAAATGTGAGTACTAGCTGATTTTGCAGCGAGCATGACTTTGTTTAATGAGGAAAGTGAAACTGAAGTTTGACTGAAAGTGTTTCTTTATGTTTTTAGCTCCTAAAATCCAGATCCAAGGCATCGGACTTATCAACCTCGCTTACACCAGGGGACAAGGAAAAAATCAAGTCCATTATGAAACTTGAGTATATGTCATCAGAGGAGTCCATGTCAGAGGCTGATGACCAGGATGATGAATTGAACACAGCGGGCAGTGGCTCTGATAGTGAAGGGGGCCCTCCTAAGCAGAGGAAAGTTTTAATAAAACACCCTCTGCCATGGAGAAGTCCCCTAGCAAACCAGTTCATGGAAAGTATGGACCGAAAAGCGAAAAGGAGGCTGTCAGAGCGCAGCCTCACCATGCTTTTAAAGCGCAAAATCGGGGAGCCGTCAAGACGCCCAAGGCCAACTGGAGGTCCCGAATGGGCAGTGAGAGCATAATCCAGCACATGCCAAAAGATATTGACAACTGAATACATATAATCTTCTTTCACAAATTGTCACAAGAAAACTTTAAACACGCTATTTCCCTCACAGAACTAGCATTTTCAATTGTAGTTATCAAATTCTTTATTGTTAATCGTCAAGAAAAGGAAACACAATAAAATGTTTCAGTATGATTTATGTCTTTTTATCATATATACGGTCAGGGTAGATCGCATGGTATATGTAAGGCAAATATCACATATACGGTCAGGGTAGATCGCATGGTATATGTAAGGCAAAAATCACATATACGGTCAGGGCATATCGCATGGTATATGTAAGGCAAATATCACATATACGGTCAGGGCATATCGCATGGTATATGTAAGGCAAAAATCACATATACGGTCAGGGCATATCGCATGGTATATGTAAGGCAAATATCACATATACGGTCAGGGTAGATCGCATGGTATATGAAAGGCATAAATCACATATACGGCCTGGGAAAATACAGGGTATATGTAAGGCATAAATCACATATACGGCCTGGGAAAATACATGGTATATGTAAGGCAAATATCACATATACGGTCAGGGCAAATACAGGGTATATGTAAGGCATAAATCACATATATGGCCTGGGAAAATACAGGGTATATGTAAGGCAAATATCACATATACGGTCAGGGCAAATACAGGGTATATGTAAGGCATAAATCACATATACGGCCTGGGGGAAATACAGGGTATATGTAAGGCATAAATCACATATACGGCCTGGGGGAAATACGGGGTATATGTAAGGCATAAATCACATATACGGCCTGGGGGAAATACAGCGTATATGTAAGGCATAAATCACATATACGGCCTGGGGGAAATACAGGGTATATGTAAGGCATAAATCACATATACGGCCTGGGGGAAATACGGGGTATATGTAAGGCATAAATCACATATACCAACTGGGAAAATACGTGCACATATCGAATGAGCATTCACATTTACTACCGGGTAAATGTATGGACGATTTGATATCTGCTATATATTTGCCTTTGGGGATTTTATTGGGCCATACAGACTTTGCCATCTGTGCCCACCGGATAAATGTGTAGGTACATACCATATACAATCATTGGGCAAATAATGTTTACTATTAGTCAAATATGATATTTGACCCTATATTTGCCTATATGTTTGCCTACATGACAAATCCATTATTTCGTCAAGTGAAAACACATTTGGGGTGACAAATACGCGGTTTTGCTGAAGAAAAAAATTTTTGGCCCAAAAAACTGAAAAATGGCCATTTTGGCCCTCAAAACGAGGTTTTTCGCTGATGGCATGGCTGTTTTGCTGAAACCCCCACTTTTTGCTCATGAAAATACCTCACGAGATAAAAACGAACCTTTTTAGCGAAAAAAATTTGGGTTTTGGCTGACAAAAGTTGCTTTTTTCGTCAAAAAAAACCGTTTTTTGCTGAGAAAATTCGAAATTTGCTGAGAATTTTCTCTTGGTGGAAACACGACGTTTTCACTGCTAAAACCTCACTTTGGGCGAGAAAAACACATTTGGGGTGACAAATACGAGGTTTTGCTGAAGAAAAAAATTTTTGGCCCAAAAAACTGAAAAAATGGCCATTTTGGCCCTCAAAACAAGGTTTTTCGCTGATGGCATGGCTGTTTTGCTGAACCCTCCCTCCTTTTTGCTCATGAAAATGCCTCACGAGATAAGAACGAAACTTTTTGGCGAAAAAAATTTGGGTTTTGGCTGAGAAAAGGTGCTTTTTCGTCAAAAAAAAAACGTTTTTAGCTGAGAAAATTCGAAATTTGCTGAGAATTTTCTCTTGCTGGAAACACGACGTTTTCACTGCTAAAACCTCACTTTGGGCGAGAAAAACACATTTGGGGTGACAAATACGCGGTTTTGCTGAAGAAAAATTTTTTTGCCCCAAAAAACTGAAAAATGGCCATTTTGGCCCTCAAAACGAGGTTTTTCGCTGATGGCATGGCTGTTTTGCTGAACCCACCCCCCTTTTTGCTCATGAAAATAACTCATGAGATAAAAACGAAACTTTTTGGCAAAAAAAATTGGGTTTTGGGTTTTAAAAGGTGCTTTTTCGTCAAAAAAAACCGTTTTTTGCTGAGAAAATTCTAAATTTGCTGAGAATTTTCTCTTGGTGGAAACACGACGTTTTCACTGCTAAAACCTCACTTTGGGCGAGAAAAACACATTTGGGATGACAAATACGAGGTTTTGCTGAAGAAAAAAATTTTTGGCCCAAAAAACTGAAAAATGGCCATTTTGGCCCTCAAAACGAGGTTTTTCGCTGATGGCATGGCTGTTTTGCTGAAACCCCCCCTTTTTGCTCATGAAAATACCTCACGAGATTAAAACGAAATTTTTAGCGAAAAAATTTGGGTTTTGGCTGGGAAAAGGTGCTTTTTCGTCAAAAAAAACCTTTTTTGCTGAAAAAAACCAAATTTGCTGAGAATTTTTTCTTGGTGGAAACACGACGTTTTCACTGCTAAAACCTCACTTTGGGCGAGAAAAACACATTTGGGGTGACAAATACGAGGTGTTGCTGAAGAAAAAAATTTTTGGCCCAAAAAAACTGAAAAATAGCCATTTTGGCCCTCAAAACGAGGTTTTTCGCTGATGGCATGGCTGTTTTGCTGAAACCCCCACTTTTTGCTCATGAAAATACCTCACGAGATAAAAACGAACCTTTTTAGCTAAAAAAAATTTGGGTTTTGGCTGGGAAAAGGTGCTTTTTCGTCAAAAAAAACTTTTTTTGCTGAAAAAAACAAAATTTGCTGAGAATTTTTTCTTGGTGGAAACACGACGTTTTCACTGCTAAAACCTCACTTTGGGCGAGAAAAACACATTTGGGGTGACAAATACGAGGTTTTGCTGAAGAAAAAAATGTTTGGCCCAAAAAACTGAAAAATGGCCATTTTGGCCCTCAAAACGAGGTTTTTCGCTGATGGCATGGCTGTTTTGCTGAACCCTCCCTCCTTTTTGCTCATGAAAATGCCTCACGAGATAAAAACGAAACTTTTTGGCGAAAAAAATTTGGGTTTTGGCTGAGAAAAGGTGCTTTTTCGTCAAAAAAAAAACGTTTTTAGCTGAGAAAATTCTAAATTTGCTGAGAATTTTCTCGTTGGTGGAAACACGGACGTTTTCACTGCTAAAACCTCACTTTGGGCGAGAAAAACACATTTGGGGTGACAAATACGCGGTTTTGCTGAAGAAAAAAAAAATTGGCCCAAAAAACTGAAAAATGGCCATTTAGGCCCTCAAAACGAGGTTTTTCGCTGATGGCATGGCTGCTTTGCTGAAACCCCCACTTTTTGCTCATGAAAATACCTCACGTGATAAAAACGAAACTTTTCTGCGAAAAAAATTGGGTTTTGGCTGAGAAAAGGTGCTTTTTTCGTCAAAAAAAAACGTTTTTTGCTGAGAAAATTCTAAATTTGCTGAGAATTTTCTCTTGGTGGAAACACGACGTTTTCACTGCTAAAAACCTCACTTTGGGCGAGAAAAACACATTTTGGGGTGACAAATACGCGGTTTTGCTGAAGTAAAAAATTTTTGGCCCAAAAAACTGAAAAATGGCCATTTTGGCCCTCAAAACGAGGTTTTTCGTTGATGGCATGGCTGTTTTGCTGAAACCCCCACTTTTTGCTCATGAAAATACCTCACGAGATAAAAACGAAACTTTTTGGCGAAAAAAATTGGGTTTTGGCTAAGAAAAGGTGCTTTTTCGTCAAAAAAAGCGTTTTTTTGCTGAGAAAATCTAAATTTGCTGAGAATTTTCTCTTGGTGGAAACACGACGTTTTCACTGCTAAAACCTCACTTTGGGCGAGAAAAACACATTTGGGGTGACAAATACGCGGTTTTGCTGAAGAAAAAAAATTTTGGCCCAAAAAACTGAGAAATGGCCATTTTGGCCCTCAAAACGAGGTTTTTCGCTGATGGCATGGCTGTTTTGCTGAACCCTCCCTCCTTTTTGCTCATGAAAATACCTCACGAGATAAAAACGAAACTTTTTGGCGAAAAAAATTGGGTTTTGGCTGAGAAAAGGTGCTTTTTCGTGAAAAAAAAACCGTTTTTTGCTGAGAAAATCCGAAATTTGCTGAGAATTTTCTCTTGGTGGAAAACACGACGTTTTCACTGCTAAAACCTCACTTTGGGCGAGAAGAACACATTTGGGGGGACAAATATGAGGTTTTCCTGAAGAAAAAATTTTTCGCCCAAAAAACTGAAAAATGGCCATTTTGGCCCTTAAAACGAGGTTTTTCGCTGATGGCATGGCTGTTTGCTGAAACCCCCACTTTTTCCTCATGAAAATATCTCACGAGATAAAAACGAAACTTTTTTGGGGAAAAAAATTGGGTTTTTTGCTGAGAAAAGGTTCTTTTTCGTCAAAAAAACCGTTTTTTGCTGAGAAAATTCGAAATTTGCTGAGAATTTTCTCTTGGTGGAAACACGACGTTTTCACTTCTAAAACCTCACTTTGGGCGAGAAAAACACATTTAGGGTGACAAATACGCGGTTTTGCTGAAGAAAAAAATTTTTGGACCAAAATACTGAAAAATGGCCATTTTGGCCCTCAAAACGGGGTTTTCGCTGATGGCATGGCTGTTTTTCTGAAACCCCACTTTTTGCTCATGAAAATACCTCACGAGATAAAAACGAACCTTTTTGGTGAAAAAAAGTTGGGTTTTTGGACGAGAAAAGGTGCTTTTTCGTCAAAAAAAACTGTTTTTTGCTGAGAAAATTCGAAATTTGCTGAGAATTTTCTCTTGGTGGAAACACGACGTTTTCACTGCTAAAACCTCACTTTGGGCGAGAAAAACACATTTGGGGTGACAAATACGCGGTTTTGCTGAAGAAAAAAAAAATTGGCCCAAAAAACTGAAAAATGGCCATTTAGGCCCTCAAAACGAGGTTTTTCGCTGATGGCATGGCTGCTTTGCTGAAACCCCCACTTTTTGCTCATGAAAATACCTCACGTGATAAAAACGAAACTTTTCTGCGAAAAAAATTGGGTTTTGGCTGAGAAAAGGTGCTTTTTCGTCAAAAAAAAACGTTTTTTGCTGAGAAAATTCTAAATTTGCTGAGAATTTTCTCTTGGTGGAAACACGACGTTTTCACTGCTAAAACCTCACTTTGGGCGAGAAAAACACATTTGGGGTGACAAATACGCGGTTTTGCTGAAGTAAAAAATTTTTGGCCCAAAAAACTGAAAAATGGCCATTTTGGCCCTCAAAACGAGGTTTTTCGTTGATGGCATGGCTGTTTTGCTGAAACCCCCACTTTTTGCTCATGAAAATACCTCACGAGATAAAAACGAAACTTTTTGGCGAAAAAAATTGGGTTTTGGCTAAGAAAAGGTGCTTTTTCGTCAAAAAAAGCGTTTTTTTGCTGAGAAAATTCTAAATTTGCTGAGAATTTTCTCTTGGTGGAAACACGACGTTTTCACTGCTAAAACCTCACTTTGGGCGAGAAAAACACATTTGGGGTGACAAATACGCGGTTTTGCTGAAGAAAAAAAATTTTGGCCCAAAAAACTGAGAAATGGCCATTTTGGCCCTCAAAACGAGGTTTTTCGCTGATGGCATGGCTGTTTTGCTGAACCCTCCTCCTTTTTGCTCATGAAAATACCTCACGAGATAAAAACGAAACTTTTTGGCGAAAAAAATTGGGTTTTGGCTGAGAAAAGGTGCTTTTTCGTGAAAAAAAAACCGTTTTTTTGCTGAGAAAATCCGAAATTTGCTGAGAATTTTCTCTTGGTGGAAACACGACGTTTTCACTGCTAAAACCTCACTTTGGGCGAGAAGAACACATTTGGGGTGACAAATATGAGGTTTTCCTGAAGAAAAAAATTTTTTCGCCCAAAAAACTGAAAAATGGCCATTTTGGCCCTTAAAACGAGGTTTTTCGCTGATGGCATGGCTGTTTTGCCTGAAACCCCCACTTTTTCCTCATGAAAATATCTCACGAGATAAAAACGAAACTTTTTGGGGAAAAAAATTGGGTTTTTGCTGAGAAAAGGTTCTTTTTCGTCAAAAAAACCGTTTTTTGGCTGAGAAATTCGAAATTTGCTGAGAATTTTCTCTTGGTGGAAACACGACGTTTTCACTTCTAAAACCTCACTTTGGGCGAGAAAAACACATTTAGGGTGACAAATACGCGGTTTTGCTGAAGAAAAAAATTTTTGGACCAAAATACTGAAAAAATGGCCATTTTGGCCCTCAAAACGGGGGTTTTTCGCTGATGGCATGGCTGTTTTTCTGAAACCCCCACTTTTTGCTCATGAAAAATACTCACGAGATAAAAACGAACCTTTTTGGTGAAAAAAGTTGGGTTTTGGACGAGAAAAGGTGCTTTTTCGTCAAAAAAAACTGTTTTTTGCTGAGAAAATTCGAAATTTGCTGAGAATTTTCTCTTGGTGGAAACACGACGTTTTCACTGCTAAAACCTCACTTTGGGCGAGAAAAACACATTTGGGGTGACAAATACGCGGTTTTGCTGAAGAAAAAAAAAAATTGCCCAAAAAACTGAAAAATGGCCATTTAGGCCCTCAAAACGAGGTTTTTCGCTGATGGCATGGCTGCTTTGCTGAAACCCCCACTTTTTTGCTCATGAAAATACCTCACGTGATAAAAACGAAACTTTTCTGCGAAAAAAATTGGGTTTTGGCTGAGAAAAGGTGCTTTTTCGTCAAAAAAAAACGTTTTTTGCTGAGAAAATTCTAAATTTGCTGAGAATTTTCTCTTGGTGGAAACACGACGTTTTCACTGCTAAAACCTCACTTTGGGCGAGAAAAACACATTTGGGGTGACAAATACGCGGTTTTGCTGAAGTAAAAAATTTTTGGCCCAAAAAACTGAAAAATGGCCATTTTGGCCCTCAAAACGAGGTTTTTCGTTGATGGCATGGCTGTTTTGCTGAAACCCCCACTTTTTGCTCATGAAAATACCTCACGAGATAAAAACGAAACTTTTTGGCGAAAAAAATTGGGTTTTGGCTAAGAAAAGGTGCTTTTTCGTCAAAAAAAGCGTTTTTTGCTGAGAAAATTCTAATTTGCTGAGAATTTTCTCTTGGTGGAAACACGACGTTTTCACTGCTAAAACCTCACTTTGGGCGAGAAAAACACATTTGGGGTGACAAATACGCGGTTTTGCTGAAGAAAAAAAATTTTGGCCCAAAAAACTGAGAAATGGCCATTTTGGCCCTCAAAACGAGGTTTTTCGCTGATGGCATGGCTGTTTTGCTGAACCCTCCCTCCTTTTTGCTCATGAAAATACCTCACGAGATAAAAACGAAACTTTTTGGCGAAAAAAAAATTGGGTTTTGGCTGAGAAAAGGTGCTTTTTCGTGAAAAAAAACCGTTTTTTGCTGAGAAAATCCGAATTTGCTGAGAATTTTCTCTTGGTGGAAACACGACGTTTTCACTGCTAAAACCTCACTTTGGGCGAGAAGAACACATTTGGGGTGACAAATATGAGGTTTTCCTGAAGAAAAAAATTTTTCGCCCAAAAAACTGAAAAATGGCCATTTTGGCCCTTAAAACGAGGTTTTTCGCTGATGGCATGGCTGTTTTGCTGAAACCCCCACTTTTTCCTCATGAAAATATCTCACGAGATAAAAACGAAACTTTTTGGGGAAAAAAAATTGGGTTTTTGCTGAGAAAAGGTTCTTTTTTCGTCAAAAAAAACCGTTTTTTGCTGAGAAAATTCGAAATTTGCTGAGAATTTTCTCTTGGTGGAAACACGACGTTTTCACTTCTAAAACCTCACTTTGGGCGAGAAAAACACATTTAGGGTGACAAATACGCGGTTTTGCTGAAGAAAAAAATTTTTGGACCAAAATACTGAAAAATGGCCATTTTGGCCCTCAAAACGGGGTTTTCGCTGATGGCATGGCTGTTTTTCTGAAACCCCCACCTTTTTGCTCATGAAAATACCTCACGAGATAAAAACGAACCTTTTTGGAGAAAAAAAGTTGGGTTTTGGACGAGAAAAGGTGCTTTTTTCGTCAAAAAAAACTGTTTTTTGCTGAGAAAATTCGAAATTTGCTGAGAATTTTCTCTTGGTGAAAACACGACGTTTTCACTGCTAAAACCTCACTTTGGGCGAGAAAAACACATTTGGGGTGACAAAATACGCGGTTTTGATGAAGAAAAAAATTTTTGGCCCAAAAAACTGAAAAATGGCCATTTTGGCCCTGAAAACGAGGTTTTTCGCTGATGGTATGGCTGTTTTGCTGAAACCCCACTTTTTGCTCATGAAAATACCTCACGAGATAAAAACGAAACTTTTCTGCGAAAAAAATTGGGTTTTGGGTTTGAAAAGGTGCTTTTTCGTCAAAAAAAACGTTTTTTGCTGAAAAAATTTGAAATCTGCTCAGAATGTTCTCTTGCTGGAAACACGACGTTTTCACTGCTAAAACCTCACTTTGGGCGAGAAAAACACATTTGGGGTGACAAATACGCGGTTTTGCTGAAGAAAAAAAAATTTGGCCCAAAAAACTGAAAAATGGCCATTTAGGCCTTCAAAATGAGGTTTTTCGCTGATGGCATGGCTGCTTTGCTGAAACCCCTACTTTTTGGTCATGAAAATACCTCACGAGATAAAAACGAAACTTTTCTGCGAAAAAAATTGGGTTTTGGCTCAGAAAAGGTGCTTTTTCGTCAAAAAAACCGTTTTTTGCTGAGAAAATTCTCAATTTGCTGAGAATTTTCTCTTGGTGGAAACACGACGTTTTCACTGCTAAAACCTCACTTTGGGCGAGAAAAACACATTTGGGGTGACAAATACGCGGTTTTGCTGAAGAAAAAAAATTTTGGCCCAAAAAACTGAGAAATGGCCATTTTGGCCCTCAAAACGAGGTTTTTCGCTGATGGCATGGCTGTTTTGCTGAACCCTCCCTCCTTTTTGCTCATGAAAATACCTCACGAGATAAAAACGAAACTTTTTGGCGAAAAAAAAATTGGGTTTTGGCTGAGAAAAGGTGCTTTTTCGTCAAAAAAAACCGTTTTTTGCTGAGAAAATCCGAAATTTGCTGAGAATTTTCTCTTGGTGGAAACACGACGTTTTCACTGCTAAACCTCACTTTGGGCGAGAAGAACACATTTGGGGTGACAAATATGAGGTTTTCCTGAAGAAAAAATTTTTCGCCCAAAAAACTGAAAAATGGCCATTTTGGCGCTTAAAACGAGGTTTTTCGCTGATGGCATGGCTGTTTTCCTGAAACCCCACTTTTTCCTCATGAAAATATCTCACGAGATAAAAACGAAACTTTTTGGGGAAAAAATTGGGTTTTTGCTGAGAAAAGGTGCTTTTTCGTCAAAAAAAACCGTTTTTTGCTGAGAAAATTCGAAATTTGCTGAGAATTTTCTCTTGGTGGAAACACGACGTTTTCACTTCTAAAACCTCACTTTGGGCGAGAAAAACACATTTAGGGTGACAAATACGCGGTTTTGCTGAAGAAAAAAATTTTTGGTCCAAAAAACTGAAAAATGGCCATTTTGGCCCTCAAAACGAGGTTTTTCGCTGATGGCATGGCTGTTTTGCTGAAACCCCCCCCTTTTTGTTCATGAAAATACCTCACGAGATTAAAACGAAACTTTTTGGCGAAAAAAATTGGGTTTTGGCTGAGAAAAGGTGCTTTTTCGTCAAAAAAAACGTTTTTTGCTGAGAAAATTCGAAATTTGCTGAGAATTTTCTCTTGGTGGAAACACGACGTTTTTTACAGCTAAAACCTCACTTTGGGCGAGAAAAACACATTCGGGGTGACAAATACGCGGTTTTGCTGAAGAAAAAAATTTTTGGACCAAAATACTGAAAAATGGCCATTTTGGCCCTCAAAACGGGGTTTTTCGCTGATGGCATGGCTGTTTTTCTGAAACCCCCACTTTTTGCTCATGAAAATACCTCACGAGATAAAAACGAACCTTTTTGGCCAAAAAAAAGTTGGGTTTTGGACGAGAAAGGTGCTTTTTTCGTCAAAAAAAACTGTTTTTTGCTGAGAAAATTCGAAATTTGCTGAGAATTTTCTCTTGGTGAGAAACACGACGTTTTCACTGCTAAAACCTCACTTTGGGCGAGAAAAACACATTTGGGGTGACAAATACGCGGTTTTGATGAAGAAAAAAATTTTTGGCCCAAAAAACTGAAAAATGGCCATTTTGGCCCTGAAAACGAGGTTTTTCGCTGATGGTATGGCTGTTTTGCTGAAACCCCCACTTTTTGCTCATGAAAATACCTCACGAGATAAAAAGGAAACTTTTCTGCGAAAAAAATTGGGTTTTGGGTTTGAAAGGTGCTTTTTCGTCAAAAAAAAACGTTTTTTGCTGAGAAAATTTGAAATCTGCTGAGAATGTTCTCTTGGTGGAAACACGACGTTTTTCACTGCTAAAACCTCACTTTGGGCGAGAAAAACACATTTGGGGTGACAAATACGCGGTTTTGCTGAAGAAAATAAATTTTGACCCCAAAAAACTGAAAAATGGCCATTTTGGCCCTTAAAACGAGGTTTTTCGCTGATGGCATGGCTGTTTTGCTGAAACCCCCACTTTTTCCTCATGAAAATATCTCACGAGATAAAAACGAACTTTTTGGGGAAAAAAATTGGGTTTTTGCTGAGAAAAGGTGCTTTTTCGTCAAAAAAAACCGTTTTTTGCTGAGAAAATTCGAAATTTGCTGAGAATTTTCTCTTGGTGGAAACACGACGTTTTCACTGCTAAAACCTCACTTTGGGCGAGAAAAACACATTTGGGGTGACAAATACGCGGTTGTGCTGAAGAAAAAAATTTTTGGTCCAAAAAACTGAAAAATGGCCATTTTGGCCCTCAAAACGAGGTTTTTCGCTGATGGCATGGCTGTTTGCTGAAAACCCCCCCTTTTTGCTCATGAAAATACCTCACGAGATTAAAACGAAACTTTTTGGCGAAAAAAATTGGGTTTTGGCTGAGAAAAGGTGCTTTTTCGTCAAAAAAAAACGTTTTTTGCTGAGAAAATTCGAAATTTGCTGAGAATTTTCTCTTGGTGGAAACACGACGTTTTTTACAGCTAAAACCTCACTTTGGGCGAGAAAAACACATTTGGGGTGACAAATACGCGGTTTTGCTGAAGAAAAAAATTTTTGGACCAAAAAACTGAAAAATGGCCATTTTGGGCCTCAAAACGGGGTTTTTCGCTGATGCATGGCTGTTTTTCTGAAATCCCCACTTTTTGCTCATGAAAATACCTCACGAGATAAAAACGAACCTTTTTGGCGAAAAAAAGTTGGGTTTTGGACGAGAAAAGGTGCTTTTTCGTCAAAAAAAAAACTGTTTTTGGTGAGAAAATTCGAAACTTGCTGAGAATTTTCTCTTGGTGAAAACACGACGTTTTCACTGCTAAAACCTCACTTTTGGCGAGAAAAACACATTTGGGTTGACAAATACGCGGTTTTGCTGAAGAAAAAAATGTTTGGCCCAAAAAACTGAAAATGGCCATTTTGGCCCTCAAAACGAGGTTTTTCGCTGATGGCATGGCTGTTTTGCTGAAGCCCCCCCTTTTTGCTCATGAAAATACCTCACGAGATAAAAACGAAACTTTTTGGCGAAAAAGTTGGTTTTGGCTGAGAAAAGGTGCTTTTTCGTCAAAAAAACCGTTTTAGCTGAGAAAATTCGAAATTTGCTGATGATTTTCTCTTGGTGGAAACACGACGTTTTCACTGCTAAAACCTCACTTTGGGCGAGAAAAACACATTTGGGGTGACAAATACGAGGTTTTGCTGAAGAAAAAAATCTTTGGCCCAAAAAACTGAAAAATGGCCATTTTGGCCCTGAAAACGAGGTTTTTCGCTGATGGCATGGCTGTTTTGCTGAAACCCCCCCTTTTTGCTCATGAAAATACCTCACGAGATAAAAACGAACCTTTTTGGAGAAAAAAATTGGGTTTTGGCTGACAAAAGTTGCTTTTTCGTCAAAAAAAAACCGTTTTTTGATGAGAAAATTCGAAATTTGCTGAGAATTTTGTGTTGGTGGAAACACGACGTTTTCACTGCTAAAACCTCACTTTGGGCGAGAAAAACACATTTGGGGTGACAAATACGAGGTTTTGCTGAAGAAAAAAATCTTTGGCCCAAAAAACTGAAAAATGGCCATTTTGGCCCTCAAAACGAGGTTTTTCGCTGATGGCATGGCTGTTTTGCTGAAACCCCCACTTTTTTCTCATGAAAATACCTCACGAGATAAAAACGAACCTTTTTGGAGAAAAAAAATTGGGTTTTGGCTGAGAAAAGGTGCTTTTCGTCAAAAAAAAAAACGTTTTTTTGCTGAGAAAATTCGAAATTTAATGAGAAATTTCTCTTGGTGGAATTACGATGTTTTCACTGCTAAAACCTCACTTTGGGCGACAAAAACACATTTGGGGTGACAAATACGCGGTTTTGATGAAGAAAAAAATGTTTGGCCCAAAAACTGAAAAATGGCTATTTTGGCCCTCAAAACGAGGTTTCTCGCTGATGGCATGGCTGTTTTGCTGAAACCCCCCACTTTTTGCTCATGAAAATACCTCACGAGATAAAAACGAACCTTTTTGGCGAAAAAAATTGGGTTTTGGCTGAGAAAAGGTGCTTTTTTCGTAAAAAAAAAAAACGTTTTTTGCTTAGAAAATCCGAAATTTCCTGATAATTTTCTCTTGGTGGAAACACGACGTTTTCACTGCTAAAACCTCACTTTGGGCGAAAAAAACACATTTGGGGTGACAAATGCGAGGTTTTGCTGAAGAAAACAATTTTTGGCCCAAAAAACTGAAAAATGGCCATTTTGGCCCTCAAAACGAGGTTTTTCGCTGATGGCATGGCTGTTTTGCTGACCCCCCCCCCCCCCACTTTTTGCTCATGAAAATACCTGATGAGATAAAAACGAAACTTTTTATCGAAAAAAAGTTGGGTTTTGGCTGAGAAAAGGTGCTTTTTCGTCAACAAAAAACGTTTTTTGCTGAGAAAATTCGAAATTTGCTGAGAAATTTCTCTTGGTGGAAACACGATGTTTTCACTGCTAAAACCTCACTTTGGGCGAGAAAAACACATTTGGGGTGACAAATACGCGGTTTTGCTGAAGAAAAACATTTTTGGCCCAAAAACTGAAAAATGGCCATTTTGGCCCTCAAAACGAGGTTTTTTCGCTGATGGCATGGCTGTTTTGCTGAAACCCCCACTTT
>JALHLI010000174.1:0-40272 GCA_023349425.1 Anthopleura sola | reverse complement strand
AAAGGGTCCCAGATATCTTCGTAAGAACTGGCGACCCATCTCACTTTTATGTACGGACTACAAAATTGCTTCCCGTGCAATTGCCTGTCGGTTGCGTCAAGTCATTTCCTCAATTATCTCCCCTGACCAGACGTGCTCAATTCCTGGCAGGTTCATTGGCGAAAACGTCCGCTTACTGTCTGATATCGTCACCTATTCAGACTTAACACAAATTCCCTTGGCTTTGATCTCTTTTGACCAGGAGAAGGCCTTCGACAGAGTTGACTGGTCCTATCTTTTGGCAGTCTTGCGTAAGATGGGCTTCGGTCCTTCTTTCTGCAAATGGATACAACTCTTTTACACTGGTCCACAATCCTCAGTAATCGTCAACGGTCTTTTCACTGACTGGTTCTCCCTCTCTCGTGGTGTTCGTCAAGGTTGCCCTCTTTCTGCTGCCCTCTATGTCCTTGTTGCTGAGACCTTAGCCTGTAAACTACGCTCGTCACAAATCCTCCAAGGCTTGTCTCTTCCTCAGCCTATTTTTGAACCTTCTTTGGTGTCGCAGTACGCTGATGACACCACTGTTCTCTGTTGCTCCGATCCTGAAATTGTTGAAGCTTTCCTAATTTACCAGCAATACGAATCTGCCACTGGAGCTAAACTTAATCTAGATAAATGTAAGGGCCTGTGGTGTGGAACCTGGAGGGGTCGTCAAAACCCCCAAGTTCAGATCCAGTGGTCATCAGACAACATCACCTGTCTCGGAATAGTCATTGGCCATGGAGACTTATCCCATGCAAATTGGGATAAGCGCCTTGACTCTTTTTCTAAGATCTTACACTCCTGGAAGCAGCGCAATCTTTCTCTCTCTGGCAAGGCCCTAGTTCTTAATGGGCTTGCCTTATCTGGTCTGTGGTATTGCGCAACGGTTTTAACAATGCCTGGCTGGGTCTGGCGGGCCATCAGATCCAAACTAACATCTTTCTTCTGGTCGGGAAGGTACCTAGCTATTTATGAAAATGTCCTAATGCAGCCTCAATCTAGAGGGGGATTCAATCTTGTCTCTGTGAGACTGAAGGTACGTGCCCTTCACATCATGTGGGTGCGCAGATTTCTGTCCACCCCCAACAAGTGGTGTGCCTTCTTCTCCTTCTTTGTCCAAAAATACTTTATTGATGACACAAACACAGTACTTGCAACCCCAGCCCACTATCCTTTCCAACTTCTTCCACCCTTTTATGCCTCAGTTCTCGAATCCTGGGCCCTCATTGGAGGACATCTTTCTACTGGTCATCTTGGTTATGTTGTCCCTAGACCATCCACGGGACAACCTCTTCCAGCCCTGGCTCTTACGACCAAGATGACCTATACAATTCTTGTCGATAAATTCTCTGAGCCCCCTGCCTGCATTGCTATTTCACGACCTTCTTTTGGAGATTTATACTGGCCCGACACATGGGAACAGATCTCCTCTTTCCCGCTTGATCGCAAAACTCGCGATCATGCGTGGAAAGCAGCCCATGGTGTCCTCTACACTGTTGACCGACTAAACCATGCGGGACGTCAACTCGACCCTTCTTGTTTCTGTAACACTGCCCCCGAAACCCCTACACATCTCTTTTTTCACTGTCCTTTTATCCAAGTCTTGTTGCTGTGGGCTCAGTCTCTTTTCCTTCGTGTGACCCCTCTCTCACCGAGTTTGGAGCCACGACATCTTCTCTTCGGATACAATCATGATGAACGCGAGATCGTACCTCCCATCTTTTTCTACTTGCTTTCCTTAATTAAATATTTCGTCTGGCTGGGTCGTAATGACTACCGTTTCAACAATGTCTCACCTGACCAAGACACTGTTCGTTCTTGTGTCATTGCTCGTCTCAATCTTCATCTCTTTTCTTTTGCTAAGCGTTTCAAGTCCCCAACGAAACGCCGGTTCTTTAATCGATCTTGGAACGTGCTCGGGAAGTTTTCCCCCGACATTAAAACCATCACCTTCTAATTCCTCCTCTCTTTCCATACTCTGTATCTTTTCATTCTTGTTTTCAGCTCCTTTTCAATATGATGTATTGTTCCTTTTGTTACCATTAAAAATATAAAATAATCAAAAATAAGTTGTTGTTGTATATGTTTTAGTCTGTAGATTCTAATGCTTCATACGGTGCTTGACCTCGTATGAACCATCTTCTTTCATTCGTTGTTGTTCTGTATTCATTTGTGATCGTTGTAATTCTTTGGTCAAGAGGGGGGCGGGGTTCATAACCCCGGCGTGCGGTTGGCGTCCTAGTAGGACCCCCCCTTGCTAATGATCACCATGCTGACTCACTTGCACACCCTGAGTCACTGGTGTTGAAGCAAAAACAAAAAGATCAAGTGTAGTATCTGTTCTTATCAGCTTAATATCTGATACGCTGCTCATTGAGTAGCTCATATATTAAACTGATTTTTGGAACTGGGCTGTGGAAAAGAGGCTTGCCTCGTCCCAGCCACGGGTTGTCTCGGTATTGCACTACCTCCGTGTACGGCCCACTTCCTTCGGGAAGATTTTTCAACCTCAAAGAAAAACTAACTAACTAACTAACTAACTAGCTAGCTTTGTGCTTGCCCCCACAGAACAAGGCCAGGTTGACAGCTAATCCCACACGCTGCAAGTTCAGGATGCAGGAGAGGTGAGTAATGTGGCGGCTTGATCAAGCATACTTACCTGACGCGGGAGGTTCACTGTGATCATGAAGGCAGTCCTCTCAGGGTGAGGCCCTCTCATTGCACTTCGATTGGGTTGACCCCTGCGATTACCCCAAATGTGGGTAACTCGAGCGTATAATTTCTGGTAGTGGGGACCTGCGTTCGCGCTAGTCCCCGAACAACTTCAAACAAACAACTAACTAACTTGTTTGTTTGCTTGCTTGCTTGCTGCTAGCTACCTCCAACTTCAACGCTACCTTCAAGGTTTCCCCCTACCTACCTACCTTTCTGCAAACCCCAACTGCATGTGTAACCCTAGCTGGATATGTCATCCTAGCTTGTATCTTACCTTTAGCTTTCCACAAACCCTAGCGCAGATCGTAAACTTAGCTAGTATTTTACCTTTAGCTTTGCCCAAACCCTAGCGCAGATCGTAAACTTAGTGCGAATAGTAAACCCTAGCTAGTATTTTACCCTTAGCTTTCCACAAACCCTAGCGCAGATCGTAAACCTAGTGTGAATCGTAACCAAACCTAGTGCGAATTCTAACCCTAGCTTTCCACAAACCCTAGAAAGTTAACCCTAACTAGTTCACTCGAACCCTAGAAAGTTAACCCTAACTGCGCTCAAACCCTAGTTCAATGCTAACCCTAGTTCAATGCTAACCCTAGCTCAATACTAACCCTAGGTCAATCTTAACCCTAACCTTCCTTACGATCTCAACCCTAACTCGATGCACAAACCCTCTAAACTGGCAACATCAAAGCCAAACTAACTGCTGCTTGCTAACCTTGATTTGCGATCCATGTCAGACTCGGCTGATAGTTCTTTATTGCTATTGAATCAACTATCCTTCAACTATTTGGGACTGTTTTTGATGTGTAGATGCATCAACTTGCACATGCTACTTCGTAACTAACAGTTGTTTCCTTATCTTTTCAGCTTTAGGCAGCTACAATCGAAAGAAAATGACCTTTCCAACGCGCCGTGGATGTGCGAGCCGTGGAACGCCAGACGTAAGTAATCGAACACTACGTCACAATCGTTTTTTAGCTAGAAGAACATTTGCGCGTGCATTGAATGGCGAAACTTTTACTGCTTGCAAACAGACTTGTATCATTGAGAAAAAGCCGACTTGTAACTGCAAAGCCATTCGAGTGCTTGTTGCCATTGAAACCATTACGAAGACGAGTCCTTTAATTCGATTAGCAGCCAGTTGAAAGAAGCCATTTGAATGTTGTTTGTTGAAACATGGCGTAGATCGTTTGTTATTAGTCAGTGAGTAGAGACGAAGATTTGGATTTGCACAGACTGTTAGCTAGTGATTGTGCTGAAGAAAAGTGTATAGGAATGAGTGACTTGATAGAGAAGATAGAGAGAGAAAGAAAAAGAAAGTCTACAGCACCAGGTATTCCCAGGCGGTCACCCATCCAAGTACTAACCTGGCCCTACCGGGCTTGACTTCGGTGATCGGACGAGAACCGGTTTTTTCCCGGTGGTATGGCCGTAGACGAAGAATATTGTTGCAGTTTAAAGCTTTTGTAGCCGTGTTTTTGGAGCAGTTAATTGGGTTGTTGCTGTTGTTGGGAGTGTTTGTGTGAAGAGGCTAGGGGTGGGGGGGACCCCTGTCGAAATTTTGCTTTGAGGGTTGTGTTTGCAGTGGGTTGGTTGAGTAGTGAGTAGTGAGTAGTGCGAGTGAGTGAGTAGGTAGTTGGGTAGAGTTGATAGAGTAGGTAGAGTAGGTAGGAAGCTGCCTATGGGTGTCGATCCCACATGGTTGGGAGTAGTATTGTTGAAGGGCTGGTGGAGGGTGGGAGGAATTGGTTTATCGCTTCTCGGCCTTTTGGCTAAGATCAAGTGTAGTATCTGTTCTTATCAGCTTAATATCTGATACGCTGCTCATTGAGTAGCTCATATATTAAACTGATTTTTGGAACTGGGCTGTGGAAAAGAGGCTTGCCTCGTCCCAGCCACGGGTTGTCTCGGTATTGCACTACCTCCGTGTACGGCCCACTTCCTTCGGGAAGATTTTTCAACCTCAAAGAAAAACTAACTAACTAACTAACTAACTAGCTAGCTTTGTGCTTGCCCCCACAGAACAAGGCCAGGTTGACAGCTAATCCCACACGCTGCAAGTTCAGGATGCAGGAGAGGTGAGTAATGTGGCGGCTTGATCAAGCATACTTACCTGACGCGGGAGGTTCACTGTGATCATGAAGGCAGTCCTCTCAGGGTGAGGCCCTCTCATTGCACTTCGATTGGGTTGACCCCTGCGATTACCCCAAATGTGGGTAACTCGAGCGTATAATTTCTGGTAGTGGGGACCTGCGTTCGCGCTAGTCCCCGAACAACTTCAAACAAACAACTAACTAACTTGTTTGTTTGCTTGCTTGCTTGCTGCTAGCTACCTCCAACTTCAACGCTACCTTCAAGGTTTCCCCCTACCTACCTACCTTTCTGCAAACCCCAACTGCATGTGTAACCCTAGCTGGATATGTCATCCTAGCTTGTATCTTACCTTTAGCTTTCCACAAACCCTAGCGCAGATCGTAAACTTAGCTAGTATTTTACCTTTAGCTTTGCCCAAACCCTAGCGCAGATCGTAAACTTAGTGCGAATAGTAAACCCTAGCTAGTATTTTACCCTTAGCTTTCCACAAACCCTAGCGCAGATCGTAAACCTAGTGTGAATCGTAACCAAACCTAGTGCGAATTCTAACCCTAGCTTTCCACAAACCCTAGAAAGTTAACCCTAACTAGTTCACTCGAACCCTAGAAAGTTAACCCTAACTGCGCTCAAACCCTAGTTCAATGCTAACCCTAGTTCAATGCTAACCCTAGCTCAATACTAACCCTAGGTCAATCTTAACCCTAACCTTCCTTACGATCTCAACCCTAACTCGATGCACAAACCCTCTAAACTGGCAACATCAAAGCCAAACTAACTGCTGCTTGCTAACCTTGATTTGCGATCCATGTCAGACTCGGCTGATAGTTCTTTATTGCTATTGAATCAACTATCCTTCAACTATTTGGGACTGTTTTTGATGTGTAGATGCATCAACTTGCACATGCTACTTCGTAACTAACAGTTGTTTCCTTATCTTTTCAGCTTTAGGCAGCTACAATCGAAAGAAAATGACCTTTCCAACGCGCCGTGGATGTGCGAGCCGTGGAACGCCAGACGTAAGTAATCGAACACTACGTCACAATCGTTTTTTAGCTAGAAGAACATTTGCGCGTGCATTGAATGGCGAAACTTTTACTGCTTGCAAACAGACTTGTATCATTGAGAAAAAGCCGACTTGTAACTGCAAAGCCATTCGAGTGCTTGTTGCCATTGAAACCATTACGAAGACGAGTCCTTTAATTCGATTAGCAGCCAGTTGAAAGAAGCCATTTGAATGTTGTTTGTTGAAACATGGCGTAGATCGTTTGTTATTAGTCAGTGAGTAGAGACGAAGATTTGGATTTGCACAGACTGTTAGCTAGTGATTGTGCTGAAGAAAAGTGTATAGGAATGAGTGACTTGATAGAGAAGATAGAGAGAGAAAGAAAAAGAAAGTCTACAGCACCAGGTATTCCCAGGCGGTCACCCATCCAAGTACTAACCTGGCCCTACCGGGCTTGACTTCGGTGATCGGACGAGAACCGGTTTTTTCCCGGTGGTATGGCCGTAGACGAAGAATATTGTTGCAGTTTAAAGCTTTTGTAGCCGTGTTTTTGGAGCAGTTAATTGGGTTGTTGCTGTTGTTGGGAGTGTTTGTGTGAAGAGGCTAGGGGTGGGGGGGACCCCTGTCGAAATTTTGCTTTGAGGGTTGTGTTTGCAGTGGGTTGGTTGAGTAGTGAGTAGTGAGTAGTGCGAGTGAGTGAGTAGGTAGTTGGGTAGAGTTGATAGAGTAGGTAGAGTAGGTAGGAAGCTGCCTATGGGTGTCGATCCCACATGGTTGGGAGTAGTATTGTTGAAGGGCTGGTGGAGGGTGGGAGGAATTGGTTTATCGCTTCTCGGCCTTTTGGCTAAGATCAAGTGTAGTATCTGTTCTTATCAGCTTAATATCTGATACGCTGCTCATTGAGTAGCTCATATATTAAACTGATTTTTGGAACTGGGCTGTGGAAAAGAGGCTTGCCTCGTCCCAGCCACGGGTTGTCTCGGTATTGCACTACCTCCGTGTACGGCCCACTTCCTTCGGGAAGATTTTTCAACCTCAAAGAAAAACTAACTAACTAACTAACTAACTAGCTAGCTTTGTGCTTGCCCCCACAGAACAAGGCCAGGTTGACAGCTAATCCCACACGCTGCAAGTTCAGGATGCAGGAGAGGTGAGTAATGTGGCGGCTTGATCAAGCATACTTACCTGACGCGGGAGGTTCACTGTGATCATGAAGGCAGTCCTCTCAGGGTGAGGCCCTCTCATTGCACTTCGATTGGGTTGACCCCTGCGATTACCCCAAATGTGGGTAACTCGAGCGTATAATTTCTGGTAGTGGGGACCTGCGTTCGCGCTAGTCCCCGAACAACTTCAAACAAACAACTAACTAACTTGTTTGTTTGCTTGCTTGCTTGCTGCTAGCTACCTCCAACTTCAACGCTACCTTCAAGGTTTCCCCCTACCTACCTACCTTTCTGCAAACCCCAACTGCATGTGTAACCCTAGCTGGATATGTCATCCTAGCTTGTATCTTACCTTTAGCTTTCCACAAACCCTAGCGCAGATCGTAAACTTAGCTAGTATTTTACCTTTAGCTTTGCCCAAACCCTAGCGCAGATCGTAAACTTAGTGCGAATAGTAAACCCTAGCTAGTATTTTACCCTTAGCTTTCCACAAACCCTAGCGCAGATCGTAAACCTAGTGTGAATCGTAACCAAACCTAGTGCGAATTCTAACCCTAGCTTTCCACAAACCCTAGAAAGTTAACCCTAACTAGTTCACTCGAACCCTAGAAAGTTAACCCTAACTGCGCTCAAACCCTAGTTCAATGCTAACCCTAGTTCAATGCTAACCCTAGCTCAATACTAACCCTAGGTCAATCTTAACCCTAACCTTCCTTACGATCTCAACCCTAACTCGATGCACAAACCCTCTAAACTGGCAACATCAAAGCCAAACTAACTGCTGCTTGCTAACCTTGATTTGCGATCCATGTCAGACTCGGCTGATAGTTCTTTATTGCTATTGAATCAACTATCCTTCAACTATTTGGGACTGTTTTTGATGTGTAGATGCATCAACTTGCACATGCTACTTCGTAACTAACAGTTGTTTCCTTATCTTTTCAGCTTTAGGCAGCTACAATCGAAAGAAAATGACCTTTCCAACGCGCCGTGGATGTGCGAGCCGTGGAACGCCAGACGTAAGTAATCGAACACTACGTCACAATCGTTTTTTAGCTAGAAGAACATTTGCGCGTGCATTGAATGGCGAAACTTTTACTGCTTGCAAACAGACTTGTATCATTGAGAAAAAGCCGACTTGTAACTGCAAAGCCATTCGAGTGCTTGTTGCCATTGAAACCATTACGAAGACGAGTCCTTTAATTCGATTAGCAGCCAGTTGAAAGAAGCCATTTGAATGTTGTTTGTTGAAACATGGCGTAGATCGTTTGTTATTAGTCAGTGAGTAGAGACGAAGATTTGGATTTGCACAGACTGTTAGCTAGTGATTGTGCTGAAGAAAAGTGTATAGGAATGAGTGACTTGATAGAGAAGATAGAGAGAGAAAGAAAAAGAAAGTCTACAGCACCAGGTATTCCCAGGCGGTCACCCATCCAAGTACTAACCTGGCCCTACCGGGCTTGACTTCGGTGATCGGACGAGAACCGGTTTTTTCCCGGTGGTATGGCCGTAGACGAAGAATATTGTTGCAGTTTAAAGCTTTTGTAGCCGTGTTTTTGGAGCAGTTAATTGGGTTGTTGCTGTTGTTGGGAGTGTTTGTGTGAAGAGGCTAGGGGTGGGGGGGACCCCTGTCGAAATTTTGCTTTGAGGGTTGTGTTTGCAGTGGGTTGGTTGAGTAGTGAGTAGTGAGTAGTGCGAGTGAGTGAGTAGGTAGTTGGGTAGAGTTGATAGAGTAGGTAGAGTAGGTAGGAAGCAGCCTATGGGTGTCGATCCCACATGGTTGGGAGTAGTATTGTTGAAGGGCTGGTGGAGGGTGGGAGGAATTGGTTTATCGCTTCTCGGCCTTTTGGCTAAGATCAAGTGTAGTATCTTTCCTGGAAGAAGACGCTTTGGTGGACCAGTTCTGAAGATTACAAGTGCAAGAGGATCATTGGCCGAATCAAGTATTTGTGAGTATATGATTCCAGAAGTACGTCTCAGAAGTATGGAACCGCGAAGATGTTTACCAGAAGAGGTTAGCCGCAAGATCGCAGTCTTGGCAGAAGCGGATCAAGATCCTGATTGGACTGTGACTGAGTGGAAGACCGGTGCAAGAGTAGTGCTCGAATTCCACAAGAATAAGCCAAAGAGGAAAAGTGCAGCCAAGAAAGTACGAGACCTGAAAAGATTGGCAAAATTTATGTTAGAGAAGAAAAGTGATGAACAAATGGAGTCTGAAGAGCAAGTAGATGAAACTAATGAGGAAGAAATGGATACGGAAGATGATGAGATAGAAAATGCGAGCGAGCAAGGTGATGATAAAGATGTGAGCGAGCAAGATGATAAGGATGTGAGCGAGCAAGGCGAATCAGCTGATGACGTGGAAAAAGATGATGATAAAGATGTGAGCGAGCAAGATGATAAAGATGTGAGCGAGCAAGATATGAGCGAGCAAGATGATAAAGATGTGAGCGAGCCTAAAGAAGTAATAGATGTGGGATCTACAGAAAGCAGTGAAGAAAGCAGTAACGAAGAAAGTGAAGAAGATGGAGAACAACAAGAGAAAACAGAAAGTAGTGAAGAAAGTAATGAGGAAGATGATAAAGATGATGGTGAAGAGAAAGATGAAAGAATTGACGAACCTGAAAGTGAGAATGACAGAGATGACAAAGACGAAGATCGAAGTAAAGAAGAAGATCAAAAAGATGAAAAGAAAGACAAAGATGAAGATCGAAGTAAAAAAGAAGATCAAAAGGATGAAAAGAAAGATAAAGATGAAGATCGAAGTAAAGAAGAAGATCAAAAGGATGAAAAGAAAGACAAAGATGAAGATCGAAGTAAAGAAGAAGAATACGAGGAAAAGTACCGTAGTCGTGCTGCATTTTTACGTACGCTTGGTAAAACGGTAAATAAAGAAGAATTTATATCTAACCTGAAAAGGTCAGCAGTAGTAAGGGAAGAGTATAGATTAAGAGGAGAAGCTTTAATTCCTGACGAAGATCTCAGTACAACTATGGAAGAACATTTAATTTTTGCACAGAAACATTTTTGTTTCGAAGGCTTTCTTTTGAAGAACTTGACTTATCTGTTTAATAAACGATTATCTGAGCTAGGGAAGAATGAGATTGATATCGATTTTTTCAGAAAACGTGCGCATTATAACAGAGATTATCGACATAGCATTCCAGGAACCTTAGCGTGTGACCTTTGGAGGAAAAACGAATTGAAATTATGTGTCTTATGCACAGTGAGTGATTGTGATCAAGTAATATATAAGTGTAATAAGCCAAAAACCCACAAGAATGCTACATTTTTGTACCGATGGTATCGGGATTGTGCAATGGCTACTGAGATTCATACTTTGCATATGAATAATGTCAGAGCAGGTATAGGTGATCATGGAGATAGAAAATAATAAGTATAAGTAATAATGTAGTGATAAATGATGGTAATGATAGTGAAATAGTAAATGAAAATGTGAAGCTATGTGAAAGATTTGAATTGTAAAACATAGGGCTTTTTTAGCCCGTTCTCTTATCTTTTTAAATAAAAGGTTATAAAAAAAAAAAAAAAAAAATCTGTTCTTATCAGCTTAATATCTGATACGCTGCTCATTGAGTAGCTCATATATTAAACTGATTTTTGGAACTGGGCTGTGGAAAAGAGGCTTGCCTCGTCCCAGCCACGGGTTGTCTCGGTATTGCACTACCTCCGTGTACGGCCCACTTCCTTCGGGAAGATTTTTCAACCTCAAAGAAAAACTAACTAACTAACTAACTAACTAGCTAGCTTTGTGCTTGCCCCCACAGAACAAGGCCAGGTTGACAGCTAATCCCACACGCTGCAAGTTCAGGATGCAGGAGAGGTGAGTAATGTGGCGGCTTGATCAAGCATACTTACCTGACGCGGGAGGTTCACTGTGATCATGAAGGCAGTCCTCTCAGGGTGAGGCCCTCTCATTGCACTTCGATTGGGTTGACCCCTGCGATTACCCCAAATGTGGGTAACTCGAGCGTATAATTTCTGGTAGTGGGGACCTGCGTTCGCGCTAGTCCCCGAACAACTTCAAACAAACAACTAACTAACTTGTTTGTTTGCTTGCTTGCTTGCTGCTAGCTACCTCCAACTTCAACGCTACCTTCAAGGTTTCCCCCTACCTACCTACCTTTCTGCAAACCCCAACTGCATGTGTAACCCTAGCTGGATATGTCATCCTAGCTTGTATCTTACCTTTAGCTTTCCACAAACCCTAGCGCAGATCGTAAACTTAGCTAGTATTTTACCTTTAGCTTTGCCCAAACCCTAGCGCAGATCGTAAACTTAGTGCGAATAGTAAACCCTAGCTAGTATTTTACCCTTAGCTTTCCACAAACCCTAGCGCAGATCGTAAACCTAGTGTGAATCGTAACCAAACCTAGTGCGAATTCTAACCCTAGCTTTCCACAAACCCTAGAAAGTTAACCCTAACTAGTTCACTCGAACCCTAGAAAGTTAACCCTAACTGCGCTCAAACCCTAGTTCAATGCTAACCCTAGTTCAATGCTAACCCTAGCTCAATACTAACCCTAGGTCAATCTTAACCCTAACCTTCCTTACGATCTCAACCCTAACTCGATGCACAAACCCTCTAAACTGGCAACATCAAAGCCAAACTAACTGCTGCTTGCTAACCTTGATTTGCGATCCATGTCAGACTCGGCTGATAGTTCTTTATTGCTATTGAATCAACTATCCTTCAACTATTTGGGACTGTTTTTGATGTGTAGATGCATCAACTTGCACATGCTACTTCGTAACTAACAGTTGTTTCCTTATCTTTTCAGCTTTAGGCAGCTACAATCGAAAGAAAATGACCTTTCCAACGCGCCGTGGATGTGCGAGCCGTGGAACGCCAGACGTAAGTAATCGAACACTACGTCACAATCGTTTTTTAGCTAGAAGAACATTTGCGCGTGCATTGAATGGCGAAACTTTTACTGCTTGCAAACAGACTTGTATCATTGAGAAAAAGCCGACTTGTAACTGCAAAGCCATTCGAGTGCTTGTTGCCATTGAAACCATTACGAAGACGAGTCCTTTAATTCGATTAGCAGCCAGTTGAAAGAAGCCATTTGAATGTTGTTTGTTGAAACATGGCGTAGATCGTTTGTTATTAGTCAGTGAGTAGAGACGAAGATTTGGATTTGCACAGACTGTTAGCTAGTGATTGTGCTGAAGAAAAGTGTATAGGAATGAGTGACTTGATAGAGAAGATAGAGAGAGAAAGAAAAAGAAAGTCTACAGCACCAGGTATTCCCAGGCGGTCACCCATCCAAGTACTAACCTGGCCCTACCGGGCTTGACTTCGGTGATCGGACGAGAACCGGTTTTTTCCCGGTGGTATGGCCGTAGACGAAGAATATTGTTGCAGTTTAAAGCTTTTGTAGCCGTGTTTTTGGAGCAGTTAATTGGGTTGTTGCTGTTGTTGGGAGTGTTTGTGTGAAGAGGCTAGGGGTGGGGGGGACCCCTGTCGAAATTTTGCTTTGAGGGTTGTGTTTGCAGTGGGTTGGTTGAGTAGTGAGTAGTGAGTAGTGCGAGTGAGTGAGTAGGTAGTTGGGTAGAGTTGATAGAGTAGGTAGAGTAGGTAGGAAGCTGCCTATGGGTGTCGATCCCACATGGTTGGGAGTAGTATTGTTGAAGGGCTGGTGGAGGGTGGGAGGAATTGGTTTATCGCTTCTCGGCCTTTTGGCTAAGATCCAGTGTAGTAGCGGTTCCCCTATTTGTCAGAGTTTTGGGTTGCCTGTGTATCAGGCAATCTTTCTAGATTTCGATTATCCAGATGGTTGTTGATAGAGAGTGCACTGTGAATTTCGAAGGAGATATATCAGGAGTGCGGGCAGTCTTGACTTTTTTGTCTAAGGACGTTGGCTTTTGCAAGGACGATATTGCTTGCATGCAGAGACATTACGGTGGATATCTGGTGACCTTTAAAGATCTGGAAAAGGCGGAGAAAATGAGAGATAAGGATACTGCGCAGATCGAGGGAAAGAATGTGAATTTCTTGCCAGCCTACGCACGCACGACGAAAGTGGCCATTTTCAACCTGCCTTTTGAAGTGTCAGATGATATTGTTAGTTTCAAGCTTCGACAGTTTGGCAAAGTTGTTAAGGTAACACGTAACACGATCTATGGATTTCCGACTATTGAGAACGGAATCAGAACAGTGATGATGGAAATTGAACATGCTATCCCATCTTATATTACAATTGAAGATTATTCTGTACACATTGTATACTCTGGGCAACAACCCACGTGTAGGAGATGTAGTAATACTGGACATATTGCTAAAGACTGCCCTCAAAATCCCAAGAAGTGTTTTAAATGTCAACAACCTGGCCACTTTTCAAAAGATTGCCCTAACTTGGCTTACTGTACTGATTGTGATTCGACCGGACACACCAATTGGCTATGTAAACGTATTCAAGCCCAGAGTGAGCGGAGCGATGATGAATGTGAGGAGTCTGATGAAGTGGGGTCTGATGAAGAACAGGAAACAGGACTGGGAAGTCTTTTGGCTATTGGATCCACCGTTCTTGAAGTTATTCCTGTTCAGCATAAAGAACTTTCAACTGGTGAGGAAGAGGGTTCCGAGCGAATTGATGTCATTGAGGAAGGATCAGAGCTAGATCTTACAGGTGAACGATACGCAGTTACGGATGCTTTGAACACGCTAGACAGCAATGAAAGTTCGAGTGATATGGAATGGACTGTCGCTGGAAGAAAGCGGAGTGCAAATGCGAGTAGCACTGAAAAGCGTCCTAAGCGATAAGTAGTTATTAGTTTATATTTTTTTGATATTTCATGGCTAGTTTAAGTGTCGTATCTATCAATGTTCGTGGTGTTGCGTCTAATAATCGTAGAAATTTTGTTGCCAATGTTTTGAAGCGCTTTGATGTCTGTTTTGTACAAGAAAGTTTTGTGTGTAACCTTCGTAAGGCTGAAAAGTTCAGGAAAATATGGGAGGGTAATTGTTTTTGGAGTTTTGGAGAGGAGAGAAGTGCGGGGGTGGGAATCTTTGTCAATAAGAATGTCGATTTGAATGTGCTAAGTGTTGTGAGGGATACGGAGGGTCGAGTGCTGAGTTTGCTGGTTAAATGGGGTGGTATTCGCTATTCGTTTGTCTGTGTGTATGCGCCTGTAGATGTTACGGCTCGTAAAGTTTTCTTTCGTGATTTGCATAAGTATGTGTTCCCGAATTCGTATGTTGTGTTGGGAGGTGATTTTAATTGTGTTTTGTTGGATAGTGATTCGTCGTCTGTAACGGGAGCAAACAAAGGTGGTGCGAAGGAATTGAGTAATGTTGTAAGTGACTTTGATTTAATTGATTTGTGGGTACATTTTCATCGTGGTGTTCGTTTATTTACGTGGATGGGTCAGGGAGTTGGATCCAGGTTAGATCGTTTTTATGTTTCCCGTGATTTGTTAGCGTCTTTTGGTAGTTGTTATGTGGAACCCTTAGGTGTGTCTGATCATGACGGAGTGCGTTTTGTGTTAAATCAGAGTGGTGTGAGTATGAATAGAAAGAGTCTTTGGAAATTTAATAATAGTGTTTTGAAGGATGAGTGTTTTGTGAAAGAATGTAGAGTGTGGTTGATTAAACAAATAGAGACGGTTAGAAAGAATGGAGTGAGGGCGTCTTGGGTGGGATTTAAGAAACGTATTAAGAAATATTGTATATTGTATAGTGTGCAGAGAGCTAAAGAGCGTCGTGTGTCTAGGAAGCGTCTAACTGATGAGATTATTTTTTTGAAGCGTAGATTTGCGAGAGGGGATGATGTGAGTGACATGATTAAGTTTAAAGAGAGTGAACTACAAAAGCTTATTGTGTGCGAGCAAGAGGGTGTGAAGGTACGGAGTAGAGCGCAGCTGATTGAAGAGGGTGAAAAAACTAGTAGATTTTTCTTTAGTCTTGTAAAAAGCCATGGTAAAGGGAATTGTATCGATGTTTTGAAGGATGAGAATGATGTGGAGAGAGATAGTCAAGTAGAGAAGAAAAAAATCATTGAAGAGTTTTATTGTAAATTGTTTTGTAAGGAAGATGTAGATGTTAATTGTCAAGATGTATTGTTGAGTAAAATATCTAAAGTTTTGTCTGAGGATGCTTGTGCTAGTTGTGAGGATTTGTTGTTAAAAGATGAGTTTGAATGTGCTATGGGGGGGATGGGTTTAGGGAAAACCCCTGGCGAAGATGGCCTGTCTTTAGAATTTTTTAAGTGTTTTAAAGATCTCTTTGTTCCTTTGTTGTGTGACTTAGCTAATGAATGTTTTCGCGCTGATGAGTTGCCTGTTGAATGTGTCCGTGGTGTAGTGCGTCTGGTCTTCAAGAAAGGTGAGCGTGCGGATTTAAAAAACTGGCGTCCGATTTCTTTATTGAATTTAGATTATAAGATTATTGCGAGAGTTCTGAGTAATAGATTGAAGGGAGTTATGGAGGGTATTATTTGTGAAGATCAAACGTGTGGAGTGATAGGCAGGTCAATTACTGATAATTTAAATTTAACGAGAGATGTTTTGGATCATATTGAGCAGACTGATGAGTGTGGAGTGCTGGTGAGTTTAGATCAGGAGAAAGCTTTTGATAGGGTGGACAGAGTTTTTTTAGATAGAGTGTTAGAGAAGTTTGGTTTTGGGGAATGTTTTAGGAAATGGATGAGAGTGCTATACAGAGGTGCGTGTGCGAGAGTGATATGTAATGGTGAATTGACGAAGAGTGTAGTGTTAGAAAAAGGGATTAGACAAGGCTGCCCTCTGTCGCCAATGCTTTATGTGCTAGTGGCAGAGGTGCTTGCGTGTAATGTGAGATGTGAGAGTAGAATTAAGGGCTTCCTGGTCCCTGGATCAGGGGGTCAGTCAACGAATATATCGCAATATGCGGATGATACGTGTGCTGTGTTGAGAGATACTGGGTCTGTGAGTGTTCTGTTGGATGTTGTAGAGTTTTATGGTCGTGGGACAGGAGCGAAGTTAAATAGGAAGAAGTCTGAGGCGATGTGGTTGGGAAGTTGGAGAAGTAGACAGGAAAAACCTTTTGGATTGAAGTGGGTGGTGAAGATGAAAGTGTTGGGTGTTTGGTTTGGTGATAATGTAGAAGACGAGAATTGGGTTGTAAAGTGTGTGAAATTAAAGAATGTTTTAGATCTGTGGAGTAGTCGGAGTTTGTCCATACGTGGTAGAGTGTTGATTGTCAAAGTTTTAGGATTGTCTAAGTTGGATTATTTGTCAAGAGTTTTGATTGTGCCAAATTGGGTTGTAGCTAGAGTAAATTCTTTGATTTGGAAGTTTGTATGGGGGGGTGGTGTTGAATTAGTGAAAAGGGGTTCTTGTTTATTGTCTGTATTGGAGGGGGGTCTGGGTATGGTGGATTTTGGGGTTAGAATACGAGCCTTGCGTGTAGTAAATGTTGTTAGTAGTTTGAGTCGTGGTGAAGGGAAAATGTGGTGCTATATGCGTTATTTTGTAGGTAGTCGTGTTGCTGGGCTTCGTGATGAATGGAACGTACTTGTGAATAATTTAGTACCAAATGCTGGTACTGTGACGTCCTATTATAGTAAAGTACTTGTGGATATTCGTGCTTTTGTTAATGATGTGAGTCCGGTGGTGAAGATTATGTATAATGTGATTGTTCGTGATGCTTTTGTAAGTCTAAGATGTGTGCGCTATTGGGAAAGTGTCATAAACGAAAGAATAGAGTGGAAGTGTGTGTGGCGTGATCTAAAGTTGTCTTTGTCTGAAAATATAATGAGTGAGTTGCGGTGGAGAATTGTACAGAGAATTGTCAAAGTCAGAGTGAATCTTAGAGATTGGGGTTTTAATGTCGTGTCTGATCAATGTGCTGTATGTCAGGGAAGGGAGACTATTGAACATTGTTTTTTGTATTGCAATCGTGTTAAAAGAGCTTGGAGTTGGGTGGAAGGTATTGTGAGAAAATGGTGTAAGGATTTTGTTGTCAATGCCAAGTGTGTATTTTTGGGTCTGTTTAATGTAGCTTTAAGCCGTAAGAAACTTGTGATGTTTGTAGTAGAAACGATGTTGAATGTTATATGGTTGTTTAGAAATAGGGCAACATTTCATAATAGTGTTGTCCAGTATCGTGATATTATACGTAAATGCCGTGCTGATATTGTGTTTCGTCTGAATGTAGAAAAGTTTCGTTTGAGTGTCAATGAATTTAAATCAGTTTGGTGTTGTGATGATGTGTTGTGCAATAGCCATGATCTAGAAATATTAGTATAAATGAAAAGAATGGAAACTGAATGATCTTGAAATAATAGCATAAAAGAAGGATTATGAATAAGTATATAGGATTATGAATAAGTACATAGGTATAATGAAAATTGAATGATTTAGAAATATTAGTATAAAAGAATGGATTATGAATAAATATATAGAATAGGTTTTTGAATAAGTATAAGTGATAGTAAATTGAATTTATGGAGGAGGTTGGCTTTGAATAAAAATATGAACTATGTTTAGAAATATTAGTATAAAAGAATGGACTATGAATAAGCATATAGAATAGGTTTTTGAATAAGTATAAGTGATAGTAAATTGAATTTATGGAGGAGGCTGGTTTAGAATAAAAAATAAGGTATAAGTGTAATAAATTGATTTAATGGAGGAGGCTGGTTTAGAATAAAAAATAAGGATGTAATAGAAGAATGTAATAGAAATAGAATGAAAATTGTAAATAGTAGTATGATTATGTGAAGTTATGTGAAAGGTTTGAATTGTAAAATATAGGGCTTTTTAAGCCCGTTCTCTTATCTTTTTAAATAAAAGGTTATAAAAAAAAAAAAAAAAAAAAATCTGTTCTTATCAGCTTAATATCTGATACGCTGCTCATTGAGTAGCTCATATATTAAACTGATTTTTGGAACTGGGCTGTGGAAAAGAGGCTTGCCTCGTCCCAGCCACGGGTTGTCTCGGTATTGCACTACCTCCGTGTACGGCCCACTTCCTTCGGGAAGATTTTTCAACCTCAAAGAAAAACTAACTAACTAACTAACTAACTAGCTAGCTTTGTGCTTGCCCCCACAGAACAAGGCCAGGTTGACAGCTAATCCCACACGCTGCAAGTTCAGGATGCAGGAGAGGTGAGTAATGTGGCGGCTTGATCAAGCATACTTACCTGACGCGGGAGGTTCACTGTGATCATGAAGGCAGTCCTCTCAGGGTGAGGCCCTCTCATTGCACTTCGATTGGGTTGACCCCTGCGATTACCCCAAATGTGGGTAACTCGAGCGTATAATTTCTGGTAGTGGGGACCTGCGTTCGCGCTAGTCCCCGAACAACTTCAAACAAACAACTAACTAACTTGTTTGTTTGCTTGCTTGCTTGCTGCTAGCTACCTCCAACTTCAACGCTACCTTCAAGGTTTCCCCCTACCTACCTACCTTTCTGCAAACCCCAACTGCATGTGTAACCCTAGCTGGATATGTCATCCTAGCTTGTATCTTACCTTTAGCTTTCCACAAACCCTAGCGCAGATCGTAAACTTAGCTAGTATTTTACCTTTAGCTTTGCCCAAACCCTAGCGCAGATCGTAAACTTAGTGCGAATAGTAAACCCTAGCTAGTATTTTACCCTTAGCTTTCCACAAACCCTAGCGCAGATCGTAAACCTAGTGTGAATCGTAACCAAACCTAGTGCGAATTCTAACCCTAGCTTTCCACAAACCCTAGAAAGTTAACCCTAACTAGTTCACTCGAACCCTAGAAAGTTAACCCTAACTGCGCTCAAACCCTAGTTCAATGCTAACCCTAGTTCAATGCTAACCCTAGCTCAATACTAACCCTAGGTCAATCTTAACCCTAACCTTCCTTACGATCTCAACCCTAACTCGATGCACAAACCCTCTAAACTGGCAACATCAAAGCCAAACTAACTGCTGCTTGCTAACCTTGATTTGCGATCCATGTCAGACTCGGCTGATAGTTCTTTATTGCTATTGAATCAACTATCCTTCAACTATTTGGGACTGTTTTTGATGTGTAGATGCATCAACTTGCACATGCTACTTCGTAACTAACAGTTGTTTCCTTATCTTTTCAGCTTTAGGCAGCTACAATCGAAAGAAAATGACCTTTCCAACGCGCCGTGGATGTGCGAGCCGTGGAACGCCAGACGTAAGTAATCGAACACTACGTCACAATCGTTTTTTAGCTAGAAGAACATTTGCGCGTGCATTGAATGGCGAAACTTTTACTGCTTGCAAACAGACTTGTATCATTGAGAAAAAGCCGACTTGTAACTGCAAAGCCATTCGAGTGCTTGTTGCCATTGAAACCATTACGAAGACGAGTCCTTTAATTCGATTAGCAGCCAGTTGAAAGAAGCCATTTGAATGTTGTTTGTTGAAACATGGCGTAGATCGTTTGTTATTAGTCAGTGAGTAGAGACGAAGATTTGGATTTGCACAGACTGTTAGCTAGTGATTGTGCTGAAGAAAAGTGTATAGGAATGAGTGACTTGATAGAGAAGATAGAGAGAGAAAGAAAAAGAAAGTCTACAGCACCAGGTATTCCCAGGCGGTCACCCATCCAAGTACTAACCTGGCCCTACCGGGCTTGACTTCGGTGATCGGACGAGAACCGGTTTTTTCCCGGTGGTATGGCCGTAGACGAAGAATATTGTTGCAGTTTAAAGCTTTTGTAGCCGTGTTTTTGGAGCAGTTAATTGGGTTGTTGCTGTTGTTGGGAGTGTTTGTGTGAAGAGGCTAGGGGTGGGGGGGACCCCTGTCGAAATTTTGCTTTGAGGGTTGTGTTTGCAGTGGGTTGGTTGAGTAGTGAGTAGTGAGTAGTGCGAGTGAGTGAGTAGGTAGTTGGGTAGAGTTGATAGAGTAGGTAGAGTAGGTAGGAAGCTGCCTATGGGTGTCGATCCCACATGGTTGGGAGTAGTATTGTTGAAGGGCTGGTGGAGGGTGGGAGGAATTGGTTTATCGCTTCTCGGCCTTTTGGCTAAGATCAAGTGTAGTATCTGTTCTTATCAGCTTAATATCTGATACGCTGCTCATTGAGTAGCTCATATATTAAACTGATTTTTGGAACTGGGCTGTGGAAAAGAGGCTTGCCTCGTCCCAGCCACGGGTTGTCTCGGTATTGCACTACCTCCGTGTACGGCCCACTTCCTTCGGGAAGATTTTTCAACCTCAAAGAAAAACTAACTAACTAACTAACTAACTAGCTAGCTTTGTGCTTGCCCCCACAGAACAAGGCCAGGTTGACAGCTAATCCCACACGCTGCAAGTTCAGGATGCAGGAGAGGTGAGTAATGTGGCGGCTTGATCAAGCATACTTACCTGACGCGGGAGATTTACTTGGGTAAAACTCTGTCCAAGTGGGTAAGAATCGGGCTTCCTGTGGTGGCTAGCCTTTCTGCTCTTCTGGAGTGTGACGTTCTTCTCCGTGTGGGATCCTTTTTTTGAGTAAGTGTTCAGTGTATTCTTTTTCTCTTGTTTTGTGCTCGAGCTCGTTTTTCGAGCTTTTTTTGCCCGTTTTTTGCTATTTTTTTTTCTTGTTTTTTGTGTGTGTTTTTTCGCACTGTGACGGTTTCCCAACATGGGAGACCGTCCCAGTTATGCAAATGTTACGGCCAGTACTGGACCGTCTCCTGGCGCGAGCATCGGTGCTCGCGCTGGTTTGATGACGCGTACTGGTTACGCAAATTTGCAAACAAAACCGATCAGACGGCCAAACACCGTCACCATCTTTATTCCTCGAGAATTCTCGAGGAAGTACGGTAAGGATGTTAAGCAGAAGGTGATCGGCGCCGTTACTGACGTCGTCTCCTCTGCTTACATCAAATGTATTCAGCCTGTTGGCTCTGAGGTGCGGGTCACCTTTTCGAGCCAACAGTACAAGGATACGCTACTACACGAGGGACTCAGTGTAGGAGGTTTGTCTCTCCCCATACGGGAGGCGGAGGTGAATCGCACCTTTGTGCATATTCACCGCCTGCCGTATGAGGTTCCGGATGACGACCTAGTTTCACTTCTAGACTACTACGGCAAGGTAGTGGAGGTGAAACGGGTCGTCGACAATATGGTCAGGGGGTGCGAGACTGGTTCTCGCACCGCAAAAATCGAGCTGCGGGAGCATATGCCGCGTCTTTTGCGCTTGCGGGGATTCTGGTTCACCGCTTTCTACAAGGGCCAACCGGACTACTGCACCGGTTGTCGGAAGACGGGGCACGTCCTGCGGAATTGCCCGCTGGTGGGGAAGTGCTGGACCTGTGGGGCTGAGGGACACTTTGCCCGGGATTGCCCATCAAAATCCCCCATTAATACCAATGCCTCTGCGAGCCATGAGGAGTCCTCAGACAATGAGGCCTCACAGCATAGTGATAGTGGCAATAACACACCGCCACCAAAAAGGCCAAGAGGCCTCGAGACGCCGTCGAGGGGTGGACCCCCGTCAGGGCCCCTGCCCGGGAGGGGGGTAGAGAGTACACAGGCTACCCCTCCCCTCCCAAGGAGACTTGTCTCCAGTACATTGCCGGAGAGTGGATCGCCCAGTGCGCACCTTGATAAGGAGTGCGCTGACGCTTCACTCTCCGAGGATGATGAGGACTACAATCCTGACACTGCCATTTTGGCGATGTCGGATTGCGAGTCCCAGGTCTCCTCGGCAACTGGGCAGCAGGTGCCTTGTTATACGGGGGATACCAACACAAACCCCAGCGGGTCTCTGTCCTATTCACCGAGGACTCAAAATACTGGCTCGTCCCCTTTTACAGATGGGGACTCTACATTGGCGGGCATCCCTTCGGATCAAACCATCCAGTGTTCCTTGGGGGATTCCACCTTGGGGGTAATAACGACCCCTCCCCCTTCTATAGCCCTCAGTGTCAGCGACTCCCAGCTAGCGGGGGTTTCCCTGGGGGGTGAACCGGCTTCTGGCGGCCGGACGGTTGTCGGGGCCCTTGTGGACAGCGGTGAATCCCTGGGTCCCTCGCAATCATTGGACCCCCCGGCATTTGACTTTTCGCAGTCGCTTTTTGATTCCCAACCAAGCCAGTCTACTAGGTCACAGACGCAAGGTGCGCGCAAGGGCGTGCACCGCATGCCGGTCATTGCGGCTGATCGACCTAATAGGCTGCGTAGAGACAACCACTCTCAGAGGGACGAACAAGACTCGCCGCCTCCTACACCCCCACCCCGCAAGGGGAAGAAGGCGTATAGAGACCGTTCACCGGTCTCTAAATCCTAATCCTTCCAATGGCGGTAGTGATCAGTAGTCTTAACGTCTGCGGCCTGCGCCAGGACGTTAAAAGAGATGCCTTCCGACAGTGGTTGCAGCACCACTGTCACGACATTGTCTGTCTGCAAGAGACTCATGCAGTCTCTGCAGACGAAATGTCGGACTGGTTTCGTTCCGCCGGCTATGAATGTGTCTCATCCCCGGGAACAAATCGTTCCCGCGGGGTGGCCATTCTTTACCGCTCTTCTCTCCAGGTCACCCGGCTTTGGAGAGATGATGTTGGTCGGTGGGTGCAAGCAGAGTTTTCCTATCAGGACACTGTGTTTAGGGTCGTCTCCTTGTACGCCCCTAATCGCAATCCTGATAGGGATTCCTTTTTCACCAAGGTCACTGATGCGGTCGACCCAGGCATCCCTGTGATGCTTGCGGGAGACTTCAACTCTGTCTTGGACCGTCGTGTAGATCGCAGAGGATCGAACCCTCTTAGCTCATACTCCGAGAGCTCTGATGCAATCAGACACTTGATGAGTGAAGCTGACTGTCTTGATGGGTGGAGACATCTTCATCCTCAAGATCGGAACTACACGTGGACGAAACCAGATGGCTCTCTTTCATCGAGAATCGATCTCATACTCTTTCCTAGGCAGTGGGCTCATGAGATGAGTGGGGCTAACATCTTGCCCTGCCCATATTCTGATCACTCCGCTGTTGTTCTGAGTTTCCATGTCCCGGATACCATCTCACCGGGACCTTCCTTCTGGAAACTCAACACCTCTATCTTAGAAGAGAAGGAATACCATCTTCTCATAGAGGCCTTGTGGGGGCAATGGCAGAATCGTCGCGACGATTACGACTCTCTCTCGATGTGGTGGGACCTGGGCAAGTGTAAGATTCGGGACGCCACCATGAAATATTGCAAGGCACGTGCTTGTAAAAGGCGCTCTGAGCGTCAGTCCTTATTGGACGAGCTGGCCTCTCTCCGGTCCCAATTCGAACTGGGTCGGACATCAGTCCTCACTCGCATGAAACAGTTGGAGAGTGAACTTCGAGCATTTGACCTAGATGCAGCTCGCGCTGCTCAGGTCCGTGCGCGTGCGCGTTGGGTAGAAGAGGGCGAAACTTCGTCCTCTTACTTCATGCGTCTCGAGAAGAGCAGGGGGAGTAGACAGCGGATCTCTGCTGTCCGCAAACCCGATGGGCAGGTCACTCGTGACATGCTCGACATCTTGGCGACGTGGAGAGATTTTTACCAAAATCTCTTCACTGCGTCTGATGTGGATTCTCAGGTCCAGAACGACATGTTCTCGAACCTGGAGTCCAAGCTCTCGGAGGCCGAAGCTGCTTCCTGTGAGGGACCATTGACCTTGAGTGATGCCTACGAGGCCCTCAAGGGGATGGCTCGGGGCAAGACCCCAGGCCTTGATGGTCTCCCCATGGAGTTTTACATAGGTTTCTGGCCGCTGGTCGGCCAGGACCTTGTAAACGTCTTGAACTGCGGCTTCGCTAACCAGCAACTTTCTATCTCGCAGCGCAGAGGTATCATCACCCTTATTCATAAGAGAGATGATACTCTGGAAATGAAGAACTGGCGCCCCATATCGCTCCTTAATGTCGACTACAAGATTGCGACCAGATGTATCGCTGGTCGTCTTCTTAAAGTCATAGGTAGCGTTGTGGCGGAAGATCAAACCTGCGGTATTCCTGGCCGTTTCATTGGGAATAATGTCTCTCTGCTGAGAGACATTATTCATTATGCAACAGTTGGAGATATACCTTTGAGTATTCTCTCTCTGGACCAAGAAAAGGCTTTTGATCGAGTTGATTGGGGCTTCATGCACCGCACTCTTTCCTCCATGGGGTTTGGGCCTTCTTTTTGTGGGTGGGTACGCCTTTTTTACACCGGGGTCTCGAGCGCCGTAGTTGTCAATGGTTACATCTCTGACTTTTTTGACCTCTCTCGAGGGGTCCGACAGGGATGTCCATTGAGTGCGCTCCTGTACGTGCTGACAGCCGAGGTGTTGGCATGCAACATCCGTGCTTGCGATAGGATTAAGGGGGTATCCCTACCCTCCGATCCTAGTCGTCAAGCAGTGATCTCTCAGTATGCCGATGACACAACGATCGTCTGTACTACAGATGACGCTGTGGTCGCCAGCTTTGAGATCTATGCCCAGTACGAGAAAGCATCTGGTGCACGAATCAATGCTGCAAAGTCCAAGGGCTTGTGGCTTGGTCCGTGGCGCCACCGTACTGATCCTCCTGTCCAGCTTCGTTGGTCTTCTACTTCCCTTCCTGTTTTGGGTACTTTTCTTGGTCCAGACAATCTGGAAGAATCCAACTTCCGCCCCAGAATCGAATCCTTGACCAAGGTCTTGGACTCGTGGCGTCAGCGACAGCTCTCTTTCCGTGGAAAGAGCCTGGTTGTCAACGCTCTGGGCCTTTCTGGTCTCTGGTACACTGTGTCAGTGCTACCGGTGCCAGAATGGGTTGCAGTTGAGGTTGACCGGGCAATCCATTCCTTCTTGTGGTCCAACAAGAAGGAATTGATTGCACGTGCTACAGTCTGTCAGCCTACCACGGAGGGAGGAATCGGTTTCCCTTGCTTCCGGCATAGGGTTTCCGCATTCCATGGACAATGGATTCGAAGGTACTTCGACTCCTCGTCCCCAAAGTGGAAAGCCTTCTTCGAGTATTATATTGCTGAGCTTCCGAGGGATTTCCTCCGAAATCCCTATCGGCCTCGCAATACAACGCTGCCGCCTTTCTACCGGAATGTCGTGGAAGCCTGGAACGCCCTCGATGGAGGTGTCGTTACTGGCAGAACCGGCATTTTTTTCAACCGGTCAGACAGCCCGTCAACTCTGACATCGCTGTCTGTGAAAGGCGCTTATCAGTTGCTGGTCATGAAGAACAGACGCCCTCCGCACTGCGTAGCGAAGTTCACTCCCGTCTACCCCGATGTAGTGTGGCCTGATGCCTGGCAACAGGTCCACTGCTGTGCGATTGACAGGCAAGTCACTGATCTTGCCTGGAAGATCGCCCACGGGGTCATTTACACCGCGGCACGTCTCTCCGACTTTGGTTGGGGGAACGTGGATCCAACTTGTTTCTGCGGTCATCCTCGTGAGGACATCTCCCATCTCTTCTTTGGCTGTCCACTTGCCCAGAGTGCACTGGCTTGGGTGTCCTCGGTGATTCACCGGGGTCTACCTGATGCTCCAGACCTCACTGAACGCCGCGTTCTGTATGGGTTCACCCAACAGGAACGTGTCCCACCCATCTACACCTACATGGTGCATGTAGCCAAACACACCATCTGGCTACAACGGAACGACTTCCGGTTCCGTGATATTAGACCCTGTGCGGCAACTGCCATTGCCTCGATACAAGGCCGTCTTCGCTTCATCCTCCCCATTGCGTTCAAACGTTGCAAGTCTGACGCAAGTCGGCGCAAGTTTGAACGGAAATGGGGAGCAAATGGAGCTGTTGGTCGTCTGATCAGCCATTGTTTTGTGGTGTCAGTGTGAATGTTGTCACATTTTATGTCTATGTAAGTCTGAGTAACTACACCGCCTAGTGGTGACATGACATGCTATCCTTTTTTGTAGTCTGATAGGCATGAGTTGTAGGTGTCAAAGACTTTGGGCACCGTTGGGATGCTGGTTGATTCTCTCTTGAGTCATGCCAGTTGTCTTTGTGTCAACGTGATGTTGTACTAGTAATTTGCAGGTGGGGGGCAGCACCCCAGCGAAGTTGGCGTACCAGGTGTACCCTGCAGTTTTGGCGTAACAGAAATCCCTTTCTGTATACGAGCAAAAAACAAAAAAACTTACCTGACGCGGGAGGTTCACTGTGATCATGAAGGCAGTCCTCTCAGGGTGAGGCCCTCTCATTGCACTTCGATTGGGTTGACCCCTGCGATTACCCCAAATGTGGGTAACTCGAGCGTATAATTTCTGGTAGTGGGGACCTGCGTTCGCGCTAGTCCCCGAACAACTTCAAACAAACAACTAACTAACTTGTTTGTTTGCTTGCTTGCTTGCTGCTAGCTACCTCCAACTTCAACGCTACCTTCAAGGTTTCCCCCTACCTACCTACCTTTCTGCAAACCCCAACTGCATGTGTAACCCTAGCTGGATATGTCATCCTAGCTTGTATCTTACCTTTAGCTTTCCACAAACCCTAGCGCAGATCGTAAACTTAGCTAGTATTTTACCTTTAGCTTTGCCCAAACCCTAGCGCAGATCGTAAACTTAGTGCGAATAGTAAACCCTAGCTAGTATTTTACCCTTAGCTTTCCACAAACCCTAGCGCAGATCGTAAACCTAGTGTGAATCGTAACCAAACCTAGTGCGAATTCTAACCCTAGCTTTCCACAAACCCTAGAAAGTTAACCCTAACTAGTTCACTCGAACCCTAGAAAGTTAACCCTAACTGCGCTCAAACCCTAGTTCAATGCTAACCCTAGTTCAATGCTAACCCTAGCTCAATACTAACCCTAGGTCAATCTTAACCCTAACCTTCCTTACGATCTCAACCCTAACTCGATGCACAAACCCTCTAAACTGGCAACATCAAAGCCAAACTAACTGCTGCTTGCTAACCTTGATTTGCGATCCATGTCAGACTCGGCTGATAGTTCTTTATTGCTATTGAATCAACTATCCTTCAACTATTTGGGACTGTTTTTGATGTGTAGATGCATCAACTTGCACATGCTACTTCGTAACTAACAGTTGTTTCCTTATCTTTTCAGCTTTAGGCAGCTACAATCGAAAGAAAATGACCTTTCCAACGCGCCGTGGATGTGCGAGCCGTGGAACGCCAGACGTAAGTAATCGAACACTACGTCACAATCGTTTTTTAGCTAGAAGAACATTTGCGCGTGCATTGAATGGCGAAACTTTTACTGCTTGCAAACAGACTTGTATCATTGAGAAAAAGCCGACTTGTAACTGCAAAGCCATTCGAGTGCTTGTTGCCATTGAAACCATTACGAAGACGAGTCCTTTAATTCGATTAGCAGCCAGTTGAAAGAAGCCATTTGAATGTTGTTTGTTGAAACATGGCGTAGATCGTTTGTTATTAGTCAGTGAGTAGAGACGAAGATTTGGATTTGCACAGACTGTTAGCTAGTGATTGTGCTGAAGAAAAGTGTATAGGAATGAGTGACTTGATAGAGAAGATAGAGAGAGAAAGAAAAAGAAAGTCTACAGCACCAGGTATTCCCAGGCGGTCACCCATCCAAGTACTAACCTGGCCCTACCGGGCTTGACTTCGGTGATCGGACGAGAACCGGTTTTTTCCCGGTGGTATGGCCGTAGACGAAGAATATTGTTGCAGTTTAAAGCTTTTGTAGCCGTGTTTTTGGAGCAGTTAATTGGGTTGTTGCTGTTGTTGGGAGTGTTTGTGTGAAGAGGCTAGGGGTGGGGGGGACCCCTGTCGAAATTTTGCTTTGAGGGTTGTGTTTGCAGTGGGTTGGTTGAGTAGTGAGTAGTGAGTAGTGCGAGTGAGTGAGTAGGTAGTTGGGTAGAGTTGATAGAGTAGGTAGAGTAGGTAGGAAGCTGCCTATGGGTGTCGATCCCACATGGTTGGGAGTAGTATTGTTGAAGGGCTGGTGGAGGGTGGGAGGAATTGGTTTATCGCTTCTCGGCCTTTTGGCTAAGATCCAGTGTAGTAGCGGTTCCCCTATTTGTCAGAGTTTTGGGTTGCCTGTGTATCAGGCAATCTTTCTAGATTTCGTTTATTCAGAAGATGGTTGTCGACAGAGAGTGCACTGTGAAATTCGAAGGAGATATATCAGGAGTGGAGGCAGTCTTGTCTTTTTTGACTGAGACAGTAGGTTTTGTCGTTGATGACATTGCCTGTATGCAGAGACATTACAGTGGATATCTGGTGACATTTAAAGAATTGGAAAAGGCGGAGAAAATGAGAGGTATGGATGTTGTGCAGATCGAGGGAAGGAATGTGAATCTCTTGCCAGCCTATGTACGCACGACGAAAGTGGTCATTTTCAACCTGCCTTTTGAAGTGTCAGATGATATTGTCAGTTTCAAGCTTCGACAGTATGGAAAAGTTGTTAACGTAACACGTAACACGCTCCATGATTATCCGTCTATTGAGAGTGGAATCAGAACAGTTATGATGCAAATTGAAGTTGCAATCCCGTCTTACATCACAATTGAAGATTATTCTGTGCAGATTTCATACGCTGGGCAAGAACCCACGTGTAGGAAATGTAGTGAGACTGGACATGTTGCTAAAGAATGCCCTAAAGATCCCAGGAAGTGTTTTAAATGTCAACAACCTGGTCACTTTTCAAGAGATTGCCCTAACTTGCCTTACTGTTCTGATTGTGATAAGACCGGACATACCAATTGGCATTGTAAACGTATCCAAGCCCGGAATAAGCTGAATGATGATGAACGTGAGGAGTCTGATGAAGTGGGGTCTGATGAAGAACAGGAAATCGGACTGGGTAGTCTTTTAGCCATTGGATCCACCGTTCATGAAGCTATTCCTGTTCAGCATAAAGAACTTTCAACTGGTGAGGAAGAGGATTCTGAGCGAATTGATGTCATTGAGGAAGGATCAGAGCTAGATTTTACAGGTGAACGATACGCAATTACGGATGCTTTGAACACGCTGGACAGCAATGAAGGTTCGAGTGATATGGAATGGACTGTCGCTGGAAGAAAGCGGAGTGCAAATGCGAGTAGCACTGAAAAGCGCCCTAAGCGATAAGTAGTTATTAGTTTATATTTTTTTGATATTTCATGGCTAGTTTAAGTGTCGTATCTATAAATGTTCGTGGTGTTGCGTCTAATAATCGTAGAAATTTTGTTGCCAATGTTTTGAAGCGCTTTGATGTCTGTTTTGTACAAGAAAGTTTTGTGTGTAACCTTCGTAAGGCTGAAAAATTCAGGAAAATATGGGAGGGTAATTGTTTTTGGAGTTTTGGAGAGGAGAGAAGTGCGGGGGTGGGAATTTTTGTCAATAAGAATGTCGATTTGAATGTGCTAAGTGTTGTGAGGGATACGGAGGGTCGAGTGCTGAGTTTGCTGGTTAAATGGGGTGGTATTCGCTATTCGTTTGTCTGTGTGTATGCGCCTGTAGATGTTACGGCTCGTAAAGTTTTCTTTCGTGATTTGCATAAGTATGTGTTCCCGAATTCGTATGTTGTGTTGGGAGGTGATTTTAATTGTGTTTTGTTGGATAGTGATTCGTCGTCTGTAACGGGAGCAAACAAAGGTGGTGCGAAGGAATTGAGTAATGTTGTAAGTGACTTTGATTTAATTGATTTGTGGGTATATTTTCATCGTGGTGTTCGCTTATTTACGTGGATGGGTCAGGGAGTTGGATCTAGGTTAGATCGTTTTTATGTTTCCCGTGATTTGTTAGCGTCTTTTGGTAGTTGTTATGTGGAACCTTTAGGTGTGTCTGATCATGACGGAGTGCGTTTTGTGTTAAATCAGAGTGGTGTGAGTATGAATAGAAAGAGTCTTTGGAAATTTAATAATAGTGTATTGAAGGATGAGTGTTTTGTGAAAGAATGTAGAGTGTGGTTGATTAAACAAATAGAGACGGTTAGAAAGAATGGAGTGAGGGCGTCTTGGGTGGGCTTTAAGAAACGTATTAAGAAATATTGTATATTGTATAGTGTGCAGAGAGCTAAAGAGCGTCGTGTGTCTAGGAAGCGTCTAACTGATGAGATTATTTTTTTGAAGCGTAGATTTGCGAGAGGGGATGATGTGAGTGACATGATTAAGTTGAAAGAGAGTGAATTACAAAAGCTTATTGTGTGCGAGCAAGAGGGTGTGAAGGTACGGAGTAGAGCGAAGTTGATTGAAGAGGGTGAAAAAACTAGTAGATTTTTCTTTAGTCTTGTAAAAAGCCATGGTAAAGGGAATTGTATCGATGTTTTGAAGGATGAGAATGATGTGGAGAGAGATAGTCAAGTAGAGAAGAAAAAAATCATTGAAGAGTTTTATTGTAAATTGTTTTGTAAGGAAGATGTAGATGTTAATTGTCAAGATGTATTGTTGAGTAAAATATCTAAAGTTTTGTCTGAGGATGCTTGTGCTAGTTGTGAGGATTTGTTGTTAAAAGATGAGTTTGAATGTGCTATGGGGGGGATGGCGTTAGGGAAAACCCCTGGCGAAGATGGCTTATCTTTAGAATTTTTTAAGTGTTTTAAGGATCTCTTTGTTCCTTTGTTGTGTGACTTAGCTAATGAATGTTTTCGCGCTGATGAGTTGCCTGTTGAATGTGTGCGTGGTGTAGTGCGTCTGGTGTTCAAGAAAGGTGAGCGTGCGGATTTAAAAAATTGGCGTCCGATTTCTTTATTGAATTTAGATTATAAGATTATTGCGAGAGTTCTGAGTAATAGATTGAAGGGAGTTATGGAGGGTATTATTTGTGAAGATCAAACGTGTGGAGTGATAGGCAGGTCAATTACTGATAATTTAAATTTGACGAGAGATGTTTTGGATCATATTGAGCAGACTGATGAGTGTGGAGTGCTGGTGAGTTTAGATCAGGAGAAAGCTTTTGATAGGGTGGATAGAGTTTTTTTAGATAGAGTATTAGAGAAGTTTGGTTTTGGGGAATGTTTTAGGAAATGGATTAGAGTGCTATACAGAGGTGCGTGTGCGAGAGTGATATGTAATGGTGAATTGACGAAGAGTATTGAGTTGGAAAAAGGAATTAGACAAGGCTGCCCTCTGTCGCCAATGCTTTATGTGCTAGTGGCGGAGGTGCTTGCATGTAGCGTTAGAGCTGAAGATGGAATTCGAGGTTTTTTGGTTCCAGGATCAGGTGGTTTGTGCACAAACATATCACAGTATGCTGATGATACGTGTGCGATTTTGAGGGATACTGGATCTGTGAGTAAATTATTGGATGTTGTTGAGTTTTATGGTCGTGGGACCGGTGCACGGTTGAATAGAAAGAAATCAGAGGCGATGTGGGTGGGTAGTTGGAGAAGTAGACAGGAAAAACCTTTTGGATTGAAGTGGGTGGTGAAGATGAAAGTGTTGGGTGTTTGGTTTGGTGATAATGTAGAGGACGAGAATTGGGTTATAAAGTGTGTGAAATTAAAGAATGTTTTAGATCTGTGGAGTAGTCGGAGTTTGTCTATACGTGGTAGAGTGTTGATTGTCAAAGTGTTAGGATTGTCTAAGTTGGATTATTTGTCGAGAGTTTTGATTGTGCCAAATTGGGTTGTAGCTAGAGTAAATTCGTTGATTTGGAAGTTTGTATGGGGGGGTGGTGTTGAATTAGTGAAAAGGGGTTCTTGTTTATTGTCTGTATTGGAGGGGGGTCTGGGTATGGTGGATTTTGGGGTTAGAATACGAGCCTTGCGTGTAGTAAATGTTGTTAATAGTTTGAGTCGCGGTGAAGGGAAAATGTGGTGTTATATGCGGTATTTTGTAGGTAGTCGTGTTGCTGGGCTTCGTGATGAATGGAACGTACTTGTGAATAATTTAGTGCCAAATGCTGGTACTGTGACGTCTTATTATAGTAAAGTACTTGTGGATATTCGTGCTTTTGTTAATGATGTGAGTCCGGTGTTGAAGATTATGTATAATGTGATTGTTCGTGATGCTTTTGTAAGTCTAAGGTGTGTGCGCTATTGGGAAAGTGTCATAAGTGAAAGAATAGAGTGGAAGTGTGTGTGGCGTGATCTAAAGTTGTCTTTGTCTGAAAATATAATGAGTGAGTTGCGGTGGAGAATTGTTCAGAGAATTGTCAAAGTCAGAGTTAATCTTAGAGATTGGGGTTTTAATGTCGTGTCTGATCAATGTGCTGTATGTCAGGGAAGGGAGACTATTGAACATTGTTTTTTGTATTGCAATCGTGTTAAAAGAGCTTGGAGTTGGGTGGAAGGTATTGTGAGAAAATGGTGTAAGGATTTTGTTGTCAATGTAAAGTGTGTCTTTTTGGGTCTGTTTAATGTAGCTTTAAGCCGTAAGAAACTTGTGATGTTTGTAGTAGAAACGATGTTGAATGTTATATGGTTCTTTAGAAATAGGGCAACATTTCATAATAGTGTTGTCCAGTATCGTGATATTATACGTAAATGCCGTGCTGATATTGTGTTTCGTCTGAATGTAGAAAAGTTTCGTTTGAGTGTCAATGAATTTAAATCAGTTTGGTGTTGTGATGATGTGTTGTGCAATAGCCATGATTTAGAAATATTAGTATAAAAGAAAAGAATGGAAACTGAATGATCTTGAAGTACTAGCATAAAAGAAGGATTATGAATAAGTATATAGGATTATGAATAAGTACATAGGTATAATGAAAATTGAATGATTTAGAAATATTAGTATGAGAGAATGGATTATGAATAAGTATATAGAATAGGTTTCTGAATAAGTATAAGTGATAGTAAATTGAATTTATGGAGGAGGTTGGCTTTGAATAAAAATAAGAACTATGTTTAGAAATATTAGTATAAAAGAATGGATTATGAATAAGCATATAGAATAGGTTTCTGAATAAGTATAAGTGATAGTAAATTGAATTTATGGAGGAGGTTGGTCTGGAATAAAAAATAAGGTATAAGTGTAATAAATTGATTTAATGGAGGAGGCTGGTTTAGAATAAAAAATAAGGATGTAATAGAAGAATGTAATAGAAATAGAATGAAAATTGTAAATAGTAGTATGATTTTGTGAAGTTATGTGAAAGGTTTGAATTGTAAAATATAGGGCTTTTTAAGCCCGTTCTCTTATCTTTTTAAATAAAAGGTTATAAAAAAAAAAAAAAATCTGTTCTTATCAGCTTAATATCTGATACGCTGCTCATTGAGTAGCTCATATATTAAACTGATTTTTGGAACTGGGCTGTGGAAAAGAGGCTTGCCTCGTCCCAGCCACGGGTTGTCTCGGTATTGCACTACCTCCGTGTACGGCCCACTTCCTTCGGGAAGATTTTTCAACCTCAAAGAAAAACTAACTAACTAACTAACTAACTAGCTAGCTTTGTGCTTGCCCCCACAGAACAAGGCCAGGTTGACAGCTAATCCCACACGCTGCAAGTTCAGGATGCAGGAGAGGTGAGTAATGTGGCGGCTTGATCAAGCATACTTACCTGACGCGGGAGGTTCACTGTGATCATGAAGGCAGTCCTCTCAGGGTGAGGCCCTCTCATTGCACTTCGATTGGGTTGACCCCTGCGATTACCCCAAATGTGGGTAACTCGAGCGTATAATTTCTGGTAGTGGGGACCTGCGTTCGCGCTAGTCCCCGAACAACTTCAAACAAACAACTAACTAACTTGTTTGTTTGCTTGCTTGCTTGCTGCTAGCTACCTCCAACTTCAACGCTACCTTCAAGGTTTCCCCCTACCTACCTACCTTTCTGCAAACCCCAACTGCATGTGTAACCCTAGCTGGATATGTCATCCTAGCTTGTATCTTACCTTTAGCTTTCCACAAACCCTAGCGCAGATCGTAAACTTAGCTAGTATTTTACCTTTAGCTTTGCCCAAACCCTAGCGCAGATCGTAAACTTAGTGCGAATAGTAAACCCTAGCTAGTATTTTACCCTTAGCTTTCCACAAACCCTAGCGCAGATCGTAAACCTAGTGTGAATCGTAACCAAACCTAGTGCGAATTCTAACCCTAGCTTTCCACAAACCCTAGAAAGTTAACCCTAACTAGTTCACTCGAACCCTAGAAAGTTAACCCTAACTGCGCTCAAACCCTAGTTCAATGCTAACCCTAGTTCAATGCTAACCCTAGCTCAATACTAACCCTAGGTCAATCTTAACCCTAACCTTCCTTACGATCTCAACCCTAACTCGATGCACAAACCCTCTAAACTGGCAACATCAAAGCCAAACTAACTGCTGCTTGCTAACCTTGATTTGCGATCCATGTCAGACTCGGCTGATAGTTCTTTATTGCTATTGAATCAACTATCCTTCAACTATTTGGGACTGTTTTTGATGTGTAGATGCATCAACTTGCACATGCTACTTCGTAACTAACAGTTGTTTCCTTATCTTTTCAGCTTTAGGCAGCTACAATCGAAAGAAAATGACCTTTCCAACGCGCCGTGGATGTGCGAGCCGTGGAACGCCAGACGTAAGTAATCGAACACTACGTCACAATCGTTTTTTAGCTAGAAGAACATTTGCGCGTGCATTGAATGGCGAAACTTTTACTGCTTGCAAACAGACTTGTATCATTGAGAAAAAGCCGACTTGTAACTGCAAAGCCATTCGAGTGCTTGTTGCCATTGAAACCATTACGAAGACGAGTCCTTTAATTCGATTAGCAGCCAGTTGAAAGAAGCCATTTGAATGTTGTTTGTTGAAACATGGCGTAGATCGTTTGTTATTAGTCAGTGAGTAGAGACGAAGATTTGGATTTGCACAGACTGTTAGCTAGTGATTGTGCTGAAGAAAAGTGTATAGGAATGAGTGACTTGATAGAGAAGATAGAGAGAGAAAGAAAAAGAAAGTCTACAGCACCAGGTATTCCCAGGCGGTCACCCATCCAAGTACTAACCTGGCCCTACCGGGCTTGACTTCGGTGATCGGACGAGAACCGGTTTTTTCCCGGTGGTATGGCCGTAGACGAAGAATATTGTTGCAGTTTAAAGCTTTTGTAGCCGTGTTTTTGGAGCAGTTAATTGGGTTGTTGCTGTTGTTGGGAGTGTTTGTGTGAAGAGGCTAGGGGTGGGGGGGACCCCTGTCGAAATTTTGCTTTGAGGGTTGTGTTTGCAGTGGGTTGGTTGAGTAGTGAGTAGTGAGTAGTGCGAGTGAGTGAGTAGGTAGTTGGGTAGAGTTGATAGAGTAGGTAGAGTAGGTAGGAAGCTGCCTATGGGTGTCGATCCCACATGGTTGGGAGTAGTATTGTTGAAGGGCTGGTGGAGGGTGGGAGGAATTGGTTTATCGCTTCTCGGCCTTTTGGCTAAGATCAAGTGTAGTATCTGTTCTTATCAGCTTAATATCTGATACGCTGCTCATTGAGTAGCTCATATATTAAACTGATTTTTGGAACTGGGCTGTGGAAAAGAGGCTTGCCTCGTCCCAGCCACGGGTTGTCTCGGTATTGCACTACCTCCGTGTACGGCCCACTTCCTTCGGGAAGATTTTTCAACCTCAAAGAAAAACTAACTAACTAACTAACTAACTAGCTAGCTTTGTGCTTGCCCCCACAGAACAAGGCCAGGTTGACAGCTAATCCCACACGCTGCAAGTTCAGGATGCAGGAGAGGTGAGTAATGTGGCGGCTTGATCAAGCATACTTACCTGACGCGGGAGGTTCACTGTGATCATGAAGGCAGTCCTCTCAGGGTGAGGCCCTCTCATTGCACTTCGATTGGGTTGACCCCTGCGATTACCCCAAATGTGGGTAACTCGAGCGTATAATTTCTGGTAGTGGGGACCTGCGTTCGCGCTAGTCCCCGAACAACTTCAAACAAACAACTAACTAACTTGTTTGTTTGCTTGCTTGCTTGCTGCTAGCTACCTCCAACTTCAACGCTACCTTCAAGGTTTCCCCCTACCTACCTACCTTTCTGCAAACCCCAACTGCATGTGTAACCCTAGCTGGATATGTCATCCTAGCTTGTATCTTACCTTTAGCTTTCCACAAACCCTAGCGCAGATCGTAAACTTAGCTAGTATTTTACCTTTAGCTTTGCCCAAACCCTAGCGCAGATCGTAAACTTAGTGCGAATAGTAAACCCTAGCTAGTATTTTACCCTTAGCTTTCCACAAACCCTAGCGCAGATCGTAAACCTAGTGTGAATCGTAACCAAACCTAGTGCGAATTCTAACCCTAGCTTTCCACAAACCCTAGAAAGTTAACCCTAACTAGTTCACTCGAACCCTAGAAAGTTAACCCTAACTGCGCTCAAACCCTAGTTCAATGCTAACCCTAGTTCAATGCTAACCCTAGCTCAATACTAACCCTAGGTCAATCTTAACCCTAACCTTCCTTACGATCTCAACCCTAACTCGATGCACAAACCCTCTAAACTGGCAACATCAAAGCCAAACTAACTGCTGCTTGCTAACCTTGATTTGCGATCCATGTCAGACTCGGCTGATAGTTCTTTATTGCTATTGAATCAACTATCCTTCAACTATTTGGGACTGTTTTTGATGTGTAGATGCATCAACTTGCACATGCTACTTCGTAACTAACAGTTGTTTCCTTATCTTTTCAGCTTTAGGCAGCTACAATCGAAAGAAAATGACCTTTCCAACGCGCCGTGGATGTGCGAGCCGTGGAACGCCAGACGTAAGTAATCGAACACTACGTCACAATCGTTTTTTAGCTAGAAGAACATTTGCGCGTGCATTGAATGGCGAAACTTTTACTGCTTGCAAACAGACTTGTATCATTGAGAAAAAGCCGACTTGTAACTGCAAAGCCATTCGAGTGCTTGTTGCCATTGAAACCATTACGAAGACGAGTCCTTTAATTCGATTAGCAGCCAGTTGAAAGAAGCCATTTGAATGTTGTTTGTTGAAACATGGCGTAGATCGTTTGTTATTAGTCAGTGAGTAGAGACGAAGATTTGGATTTGCACAGACTGTTAGCTAGTGATTGTGCTGAAGAAAAGTGTATAGGAATGAGTGACTTGATAGAGAAGATAGAGAGAGAAAGAAAAAGAAAGTCTACAGCACCAGGTATTCCCAGGCGGTCACCCATCCAAGTACTAACCTGGCCCTACCGGGCTTGACTTCGGTGATCGGACGAGAACCGGTTTTTTCCCGGTGGTATGGCCGTAGACGAAGAATATTGTTGCAGTTTAAAGCTTTTGTAGCCGTGTTTTTGGAGCAGTTAATTGGGTTGTTGCTGTTGTTGGGAGTGTTTGTGTGAAGAGGCTAGGGGTGGGGGGGACCCCTGTCGAAATTTTGCTTTGAGGGTTGTGTTTGCAGTGGGTTGGTTGAGTAGTGAGTAGTGAGTAGTGCGAGTGAGTGAGTAGGTAGTTGGGTAGAGTTGATAGAGTAGGTAGAGTAGGTAGGAAGCTGCCTATGGGTGTCGATCCCACATGGTTGGGAGTAGTATTGTTGAAGGGCTGGTGGAGGGTGGGAGGAATTGGTTTATCGCTTCTCGGCCTTTTGGCTAAGATCAAGTGTAGTATCTTTCCTGGAAGAAAACGCTTTGGTGGACCAGTCCTGAAGATTACAAGTGCAAGAGGATCATTGGCCGAATCAAGTATTTGTGAGTATATGATTCCAGAAGTACGTCTCAGAAGTATGGAACCGCGAAGATGTTTACCAGAAGAGGTTAGCCGCAAGATCGCAGTCTTGGCAGAAGCGGATCAGGACCCTGATTGGACTGTGACTGAATGGAAGACCGGTGCAAGAGTAGTGCTCGAATTCCACAAGAATAAGCCGAAGAGGAAAAGTGCAGCCAAGAAAGTACGAGACCTGAAGAGATTGGCAAAATTTATGCTAGAGAAGAAGGCTAATGAAGAAGAAATGGAATCTGAAGAGCAAGTAGATGAAACTAATGAAGAAGAAATGGATACGGAAGATGATGAGATAGAAAATGCGAGCGAGCAAGGTGATGATAAAGATGTGAGCGAGCAAGGTGATAAAGATGTGAGTGAGCAACGCGAATCAGCTGATGAGGAAAAAGATGATGATAAAGATGTGAGCGAGCAAGATATGAGCGAGCAAGATGATAAAGATGTGAGCGAGCCTAAAGAAGTAATAGATGTGGGATCTACAGAAAGCAGTGAAGAAAGCAGTAACAAAGAAAGTGAAGAAGATGGAGAACAACAAGAGAAAACAGAAAGTAGCGAAGAAAGTAGTGAGGATGATAAAGACGATGGTGAACAAAATAATGGAGAAGAAAAGGGAGACAGTGAAGAAGAACATGAAGAAGATAAAGATGGTGAAGAGAAAGAAGAAAGAAGCGATGAACCTCAAAGTGAGAATGATAAAGAAGACAAAGATGAAGATCGAAGTAAAGATGAAGATCGAAAGGAAATGATGTTTCGTAAACTAAATAAAGAAGATCAAATGGACATGCTGTTTAATGAACTAAATAAACGATTATGTGCGCGAGGCAAGAAAGCGATGGATAGAGCTGAATTCGAGAAGCGAATGAGAATAAGGGATGAAAAGAAAGCCAAAGATGAAGATCGAAGTAAAGAAGAAGATCAAAAGGATGAAAAGAAAGACAAAGATGAAGATCGAAGTAAAGAAGAAGATCAAAAGGATGAAAAGAAAGACAAAGATGAAGATCGAAGTAAAGAAGAAGATCAAAAGGATGAAAAGAAAGACAAAGATGAAGATCAAAGAAAAGAAGAAGAAATCGATAAAAACTACCGTAGTTTTGCTAAATTTGCGCGTCTGCATGGTAAAAAGATAACTAAAGAAGAATTTGTAGCTGACCTGAAAAGGATGGAAGCAGTAAGGGAAAAGAAGAGAATAAAAGGAGAAGCTTCAATTCCTGACGAAGATTTCAGTACAACTATGGAAGAACATTTAATTTTTGCACAGAACCATTTTTGGTTCGAACCCTTTCTTTTGAAGAACTTGACTTATCTGTTTAATAAACGATTATCTGAGCTGGGAAAGAATGAGATTGATATCGATTTTTTCAAAAAACGGGCGCATTATAACCAGAGTTATCGACATAGTATTCCAGGAACCTTAGCATGTGAACCTTGGACAAAGAGAGAATTGAAATTATGTGTCTTATGCACAGTGAGTGACTGTGATCAAGTAATATATAAGTGTAATAAGCCAGAAGCCCACAAGAATGCTACATTTTTGTACCGATGGTATCGGAATTGTGCAATTGCTGCTGAGATTCATACTTTGCATATGAATAAAGTCAGAGCAGGTATAGGTGATCATGGAGATAGAACATTATGAGTACAACTAGTGATATAGAGATAAATGATAATAATGATAGTGAAATAGTAATTGGATTTGATATAAGTGTGTAAAAATATAGGGCTTTTTAAGCCCGTTCTCTTATCTTTTTAAATAAAAGATTATAAAAAAAAAAAAAAAAAAAAAAAAATCTGTTCTTATCAGCTTAATATCTGATACGCTGCTCATTGAGTAGCTCATATATTAAACTGATTTTTGGAACTGGGCTGTGGAAAAGAGGCTTGCCTCGTCCCAGCCACGGGTTGTCTCGGTATTGCACTACCTCCGTGTACGGCCCACTTCCTTCGGGAAGATTTTTCAACCTCAAAGAAAAACTAACTAACTAACTAACTAACTAGCTAGCTTTGTGCTTGCCCCCACAGAACAAGGCCAGGTTGACAGCTAATCCCACACGCTGCAAGTTCAGGATGCAGGAGAGGTGAGTAATGTGGCGGCTTGATCAAGCATACTTACCTGACGCGGGAGGTTCACTGTGATCATGAAGGCAGTCCTCTCAGGGTGAGGCCCTCTCATTGCACTTCGATTGGGTTGACCCCTGCGATTACCCCAAATGTGGGTAACTCGAGCGTATAATTTCTGGTAGTGGGGACCTGCGTTCGCGCTAGTCCCCGAACAACTTCAAACAAACAACTAACTAACTTGTTTGTTTGCTTGCTTGCTTGCTGCTAGCTACCTCCAACTTCAACGCTACCTTCAAGGTTTCCCCCTACCTACCTACCTTTCTGCAAACCCCAACTGCATGTGTAACCCTAGCTGGATATGTCATCCTAGCTTGTATCTTACCTTTAGCTTTCCACAAACCCTAGCGCAGATCGTAAACTTAGCTAGTATTTTACCTTTAGCTTTGCCCAAACCCTAGCGCAGATCGTAAACTTAGTGCGAATAGTAAACCCTAGCTAGTATTTTACCCTTAGCTTTCCACAAACCCTAGCGCAGATCGTAAACCTAGTGTGAATCGTAACCAAACCTAGTGCGAATTCTAACCCTAGCTTTCCACAAACCCTAGAAAGTTAACCCTAACTAGTTCACTCGAACCCTAGAAAGTTAACCCTAACTGCGCTCAAACCCTAGTTCAATGCTAACCCTAGTTCAATGCTAACCCTAGCTCAATACTAACCCTAGGTCAATCTTAACCCTAACCTTCCTTACGATCTCAACCCTAACTCGATGCACAAACCCT